>VANL01001860.1:0-10170 GCA_006352455.1 Brachionus sp. 'Tiscar' | reverse complement strand
ATATTTGAAACATCGCACTTTTTCTATGTTATTTCAACATCGGATACATTTTATAATTCAAACACAAAAAATTAAACCATTTCACATATAAAATTTATTTTTGTCTTTTTATTTAAACATAGCTTTTAAACTTTATCTTTAATTTTAACTATTTTTTATTTTTAAATAATTTTTTCTTTTTTTTTCAATCTGAAGGAGCAACAGCTCGATTCAGATAAACAAATAAATTATTTATATTTTATTTAAAATTTTTCTCAAAATTAAGATAACAAATGTCTTTTACCAGGATTGATTGACATTAACTGCTCATATCCAGGTATTTTCAGACTAATTGTCATTTTTGCTTTCTTTAATTAAAAATAATATTAAGTAAAATGTGAATGTAATTCCCCATTTGGTGGCATTGATTGCAGTCAAGATTTAACTAGCATCACTGAATTTACTTTGAGACCACATTTTTGTGATTTAAGAGAAGAAAATTGCAGCTTAGTCAATGGATTTGGTTATCCATTTTCAACAAGAGATCCAATATATTCCAAAGTTGAATACATTGAAGTATTTATAAATCCAACATTTCTAATTTAAATTTTAAATTTAATTATCAAGTATGACAATGATAATAAAGAACATTTATTTACAGAAACATTAGTAGCAGATGCACTAACTGATAACAACATATTGCTCAGGCTAAAATCATTAAAAAATTTAAATTTATATAAAAACATTCAAGGAATAAAAACAAATTTTGTTTCAAAGAACACTTTAGCTGAAATTCGAATTTATTTGAGTTATTCTAATGTGAGCTTTGTTCAATCGGCCAGTATAACTTTGTATGATTCAAAATGTCGAACTGAAGATCAAAAGAGTGGAAAATTAATGTTTGTTAATGATAAATGTGAAATTGATGGTATGTGTCACATCAGAAATCAAACAAATGCAAATTTTAGCTTGATTTGTGATCCAGACATATCAGTCTATTCATGGACTGATCCGTTATGTAATGGAAAAAATTCATGGACCCAATGGTTTAACTACGACTCACCAGACACAGACGGTGGAGATTTTGAACTGTATCGAGATAATCAATTTGGTTGCAAATATCCAAGTGTTGTTCAAGCTCAAACAGTTGATGGAATCGAGGCCAATGAAACCGGACAACTCACTTGGCTTGTTCCATTGTATGGATTTTTTTGTTTCAACCGAGAAAATAGAAATGCATGTGCCGACTATCAAATAAGACAATGTTGTGATAAAATGGAACTGCAAAATCTTTCAACAACTAGAAGCCCTCATACAGAAAATACTAATTCAAAAACTACAACAAAATTAAGTTCATCGACTTTAAGTAATAATAACAATTCGGACAATATTGGTTCCTTATTAAGAACAATAGGAGGACATACATCATTTGTTTCTTCACTAATTTCACTTCCCAATGGGGAATTAGCTAGTGGATCATATGACGCTACAATTAGGATCTGGAATCCTATAAACGGATCATTATTAAGAACTCTAAAAGGTCATACATTTTACATTACTTCAATAGCATTGCTAAAAAATGGAGATTTAGCAAGTGGGTCTTATGATACAACAATTAGAATTTGGAATATACAAAATGGATCATTATTAAGAATTATAGAAAATCCTAATTCAACTATTTCCTCTTTAGCTTCATTAAAAAATGGACATTTAGCAAGTGGACACAGTGATAGTAGAATAAAAATATGGGATCCTTCAAATGGAACTTTATTAAGAATTTTAGAAGGTCATAAAACAGTTGTTTCGTCATTAGCCATTCTTTCAAATGGAGATTTAGCAAGTGGATCATTCGATACAACAATTAAAATATGGAATCCTTTAAATGGATCATTGTTAAGAACTATTCAAGGAAGTACACTGTTTAGTTCTTTGGTTACATTGATGAATGGAGATTTAGCAAGTGGATCAGCTGATAGTACAATAAAAATATGGAATCCTTTAGATGGATCATTAATAAGAACACTAGAGGGTCATAATTCAACTGTTACCACATTGACTGTGTTTGAAAATGGAGATTTAGCAAGTGGATCGACTGATAGAACAATTAGAATATGGAATCCTAATAATGGATTGCTATTAGGAACTCAAGGAGGCTTTGGAAGCACTATATCTTCTTTAGCTTCATTTTCAAATAGATATTTAGTTATCGGTTCTTATGAAACAACAATTAGAATATGGAATCGTTTTGATGGATCAACATTAAGAAATCTTGAGGGCCATATATTTTATATTCGTACTCTAGCTGCATTACTAAATGGAAATTTAGCTAGCGGATCGGGTGATCAAACAATAAAAATTTGGAATCCTATAAATGGATCATTGATAAGAACAATACTAGCTCATGATTCAACTGTGACCACGTTGGTTACTTTGCCAATTGGTAAATTAGCTAGTGGTTCAAAAGATAAAAAAATCAAAATATGGAATTTTATAGATGGATCATTAATAAGAACATTAGAGGGTCATAATTCAACTGTTACTTCACTTGCTTTGTTGCCAAATGGTAATTTAGCAAGTGGATCAGCTGATAGTACAATAAAAATATGGAACATTTTAAATGGATCATTGAAACAAACTCTAAACGGACAAACATCAGCCATTTTGTCATTGACAGTTTTAAAAAATGGAAATTTAGTCAGTGGATCTCAGGACGGAAGTATTAAAATTTGGAATCTATTGAACGGATCACTTTTAAGAACAATAGAGGGTCATAAATTGTATGTTTCATCATTAGCTTCATTAAAAAACGGATATCTAGCAAGTGGATCGACTGATAAAACAATAAGAATATGGAATCCTAATAATGGATCGTTATTAACAACTCTAGAGGGTCATTCATCATATATTTCTACATTAATTGTTTTACCAAATGGAAATCTAGTGAGTGGATCTAGTGATAGAACAATTAGACTATGGAATCCTTTGACTGGATCATTTTTAATGGCTCTAGAGGGTCATTCGTTAGCTGTTTCTTCATTAGTTTCTTTGGCAAATGGAGACTTAGCTAGTGGATCTGATGATAGCACGATAAAAATTTGGAACTTTTAATTTAACGAAACGATATTTAAACATTTATTTATTTTTAAAATATAAAAGCATTTTTGAAAAATTTTTTTTTCATTAAAATTTTTATTAGATCTATTTCATCATTGGTATTTAAATTTTTCATTTCCAAAGTTGTCATTAATTTTTTCCAATTTTTTAGGCTAGCAGTGTGTCAATTTTATAAAGATAAACTGACAAATTAGGACTTAAATGAAGCGTTTTTATTTAAAAAAAAAGAAAAAATTTTTCTTTAATCTTTAGAAAATTACTTTTACTTTTTGAATATTTTTGTATTTCCCAATAGATATTTAAAGTTTAATTTTTTAAAAAAAAAATCTAATGCTAAAATTTCAGATTTAAAATTTATTCAAGCCATTCTAGCCATTTTCCACAATCCAAAACTTTTACGAATAATTCAAAGTCTAATCAATACAATTTAAATATTTTTTTAAAAAATATAGCACAAAAAAATGATACAAAAATTTCTATTATTTTGAATAAAATATGAATTAAATTTTGCTAAAAACTTATTTACACAATGCTGTATTTATTTGTTTTCTGTATCGAGCTAATGCTACTTCAGATTAAAAAAATAAAATAAAATTAACACTCAAATGAATAAATTTTTTTTTACCTTAAATTACCACCGTGTCATTTTGACACGATTTTAAATTTTCAATATAAAAGAGCGGAAAAATTAAAAAATAGCAATTTTTTTTGATAAATTGTTAAGAAAATTTATTTTTTTAATTTAAATTATTATTTGAATGCAAAATAGTCAGATGATCAAAAAAATATTTTAGTTTTGTAATAATTCAAATTGAATAGAAAATAAAATTTAATTATAAAAAAATTGAAAATTAAAAAGAAAATAATAGTTTTTTGCCATTATCATGGCATATTTTACAAACAGCTTCGACCTTCTGCTCATGAAGACAAACCCCACATATTGGCTTTGTACAAAATGTACAGGTAATATTTGTTTTATTTTCTTTGCATAATCGTACTTGACATTTTTTTCTTGAATCTAAATTGGCTTTTTTTGATGAAACTTGAGTATTTGAGGAACTCAAAGAACGTTTTTTGTTTTGAGATGGTGTTTTTGGAGTTGATGGAGTAACAGGTATTAAACTATTTTCTTCTTTGGGGTGAACCAGTTCAAACAATTCTTCAACAAGACCAGTCAAAAAATCTCTTCTTGAAATTTTGCTATTATTACATTTTTTGTATAAGATCCAACTATTTATTCCACTCATATTTAGAATATTAAAGAAAAATACAACTGTCCATCGCCTTGATTCGAAACTTTCTTTATATTTTTCCACTAGTCTGACAACTAGGCGAATTGATTGAGTCCCGCCCTGACATATCTCTCACTCAACTAAAAAAGTCGATTCGAGACTGTTAGAAGTTTAAGTTTAGTACAGGCCTCGTGATGCATGATGGTAGAAGGAGTACCATATTCAGTTTCACAAAATATATATATGTTATCGTAAAAATGTAAAACACGGAAATCTATAGAATTACGTTCTTATACGTAAATTTGTAAAAAAATGAATTAAAAAAGGAAATCTCATAATTTACTGATATTTTATTTTTTCTCGTAATTTACTGGAAATGTTTTAGTAATTTACGAGAATAACTGTAAAGTTTAAGGAAATTTGTAAAGAAAAGTAAAATAAAATAAAATTTAAAAAAAAATTAAGTTTTTATTTATTTTTGCATGCCGGATTTGAGCCATGACAACGGGAATTGCAAAGTAAATTTGATTTTCGACATGAGCATCGATTAGTAGAACAAGCGGATGTACAGTTACATTTAACCATCCCTTGCCCTCCGCCAATTGAGAGCTCATTTACTGCCGCTCTCATGCCTTTAACTGATTTGCTGGTATTGACATTTAATGTCAGATTTGAGTCTTTTAACAAATCGAAGCAATTTCTGGCGAACATATCAGTAAAAACGCCTGCTTCACAAGCCAGTTCATACAATTGAAATTTAAAATCAATGTCTATGACTCGACATATTAGGTTTGGAGCTTCAACGGCATCAAACAATTGTTTGGCTGTTTCTAGTTTTGACCATTCTTCCACTTGAATAGTTGTTGAACTTAGGCCAAGAGGGGTATCAATTCCAAATTCTGCTTTATAGGGGGTACATTTGATGCCTGTGTGGTGAGAATGGTTTTTTTTTCAATTGAACAAACTTTAAACCCGTTGGCTATTTGGTTGATTTATTCTCTCTCATCCATGTAGCTAACATTTTTTTAATGTCAGCGTTAGCCCTCTCAACACAACCTTGTGATTGAGGTTGTCTAGCGCTACCATGGATGAGCAAGAGGTCAGGCAAGATAGCTTTTAACGCTAAAACAATTTGGTTTCTAAGCTCCCTACCATTGTCAGACTGTAGAATAGTAGGGATTCTTAATATTGTATAAATGCTCGATAGCCAATCTTTCAAATAAAATTTTTCTTTATAAATGTGGTTATTTTCAGCCGCAACAAGTTCGCTGACATAATTTTCGACGTTGGTCACCATTGAAAATAAAATAATGACCAAAATGGTTTTTAGTTTTTTTTAATTAATTTAAGCAAAATTGTTCTCAAAATTTACGCATAAATTATCTAGTAATTTACGAGAAGAAATTAAAAATTCTATAGAATTCCGTTAGGATAAGTAAATTTACAAATTTACTTAGTAAATTTTGAGAATCCAATATTTTTATATTTTTTTACAATTTTACGCATTGACACGTAATTCTATAAATTTACTTAATCTCAAAATTTACTATTACATATATATTGATCTCCAAAACCTGAAACTGATTAAAGAATCAAGAAATTAATTTTTTAATAGGGAGATAAACAAGAAACTAATTCGGAGGTTTTGGAGATCAATATATGCTTATGGAAAGGGTGATTGGCGATGTAATGAAAACAAACATTTCATGTCAGAATTTAATTTTTTTTTAAAGTGAGTCTTTTTGTAAGATTCTAAAAGTCTTTAAAAAGAATAATGATATCTGAAGGGGTAAAAAAAAAAGTAGATCCAAAAAAACTGAAAATTGCCAATTTTTCGGCTAAATTCGTTTTGAAATTTTTTTTTTCCTTTTCTAATCACATCAAACTGTAAAAATTAATTTCTCTATAAGATGGTATGAAGCATTTTGAAGCTTTATTTGTTTTTCGATGACTTGTAGTCACTCAAATGAGACCAACTTTTGAGTTGGTAACTTATCTTTAGACCCCCTAGTTAAAATTTTTTTTTTACCCCCCCTAAAAAATTTTTCTACTATTGTTTTCATTTATTGAGAATCAATTTTTTTGATTAAAAAATTTTAATTTCTTAAATATTTTATTTATTAAATTTTTGGTGGCCATTTGAGTTTTACTTCAAAATGAACTGATTCTGGTAGCCATTGTAAGTATTCACTAAGCAAATCTTTAAAAAAAATCATCAAGTCCAAATCAAAAAATTCAAGTAGAAAATATTTAGCTTACAATCCTGTTTAGTGCTCCATATTTCATTCAACTTGGATTTTGAAAAACATTTTTGAGCAATAAGCGCATTTATCAAAGCTTCAGTCCGAGGTTGCAGTCTAAATTTGTTAATATTTAATTAAATGAAGTGTTTTTTGTTTTTTATATCTATGTTGCCTACTTTGCCCATGATTTAAGCATAGTGCTTGGAGAACCAATTAGAATGGAACTGTACTTTTTAAGATCTGAAAATATTTGGCCTTCAAGTAAAAACTTGGCAAACCATTTGTACAAATCCAGTGACTCTGGAAACTCGACCTCTACTGGCTTTATTTTCCACATAAAACTTCCAAAAGTCGATTCCCGATGACATAAGACTTTTCCTGCTTTAGGACAAAATCTCGGCTTCATCAGCTCATAGCCTTTTTCAGTTTCATTTACAATCGGCTTTTCAAATGAACATTGGCTCGGCAAATATACCGGCAGCCACTCGTTCTCAAATGCACAAACACCTTTCATGTACATTCTGCTAGTCTCAACCATGTCAACATAGCAAACAAAATTTGGCAATTCTTTAAACAATACACTTGAGGGATGGACAAAAATCGGCTCAGCAAGCATTAAACCCTGATAGGCATTTTTTATCTCTTTTCCATCTTTGATTAAAACTTGATCGTATCGTCTTGCTATTCGATCGACCATTCCACTCAAAACAAGTTGTCTAAGCAACTTTGCATGTTCTTCATTGGGTGGATCCATTTTTGGATCAATTTGCAAATCAATATTTGGAAAAATTACATTAACTGTGTTGACAAGTTGTTTGCGCAGTTTTCTAGCTTCAATTATGGCTTTGTATCTAATGCCGTATTGTTCACAAAATTTCAAAATAGCTTGATTATCAGTTGAATTGTGCTGCTGATATTCAACAGCCCCTAATGCTACAAGTAGCAACATTAAATCTCCTAGAAGAGCCGAGTGTGTACCAGTAACACCTCCTTAAAAAAATTTTAATATTTAATATTTTCCATTTAAATTGAAGAAATAATAATTTTAATAAAAATAAAAATTAATTCAAATTTTTTAATCATTTAAATTTGCCTGAAAAAGAGCGGTGATTATGTTTTTTTAAGACTCAAGTATTGACTTGTCTCTACTCATTTAGAACTGTATAATCTGAAAAAAAAAATATTTGAATTCCATTTAATTTATTTAAAAAAAAAAAGGAAAATTTTAATTTACGCTATTCAAGTAATTCCTGTTTCCAAATTTTTTTCAAAAAGATGAAATAAATTAATTAACAAAATAAAGTTTTAACAATATAATTCATTTTTTTGATATTTAATCAAAAAAATTTAAAACAATTTTAAATTATTCATAAATATTTACTAAAAAATATTTTGTTTTTCATATTTTGTTTATAATTTAAAAAAAATCAAATGGCTTTGATTAAAAAACTTGCTTAATAAGAAATTTAACAAAAATAATTAAAAAATGCAAATGTCAAATCTTTTGCAACATAAAAATGCATACATTTTATTTTTTATTTTTTAATCATTTTTGTAGAAAAAAATTGAAAATAATATTAGTCTGAATTTTTTAAACTTTGAGATAAATTGAAGTTTTTGATCATATTAAAATGATCATGCTGAAAATTTTTCATTAAAAAAAGGTTTTTTAAATTATTTTTGAATTTAAATTTTTTTGCAGAAACACATTATGTCAAACTTAGTATTTTAAAACTGTCTATTTCTGCAAAAAATTTTTGCCGACGGCTTCAGATCGAGTAAAAAGATTAAGATGATGTAAAGAAAGATTGAATTGGACAATTGAACGTTTGGGAATAGTAATTTTTAGTGATGAGTCCAATTTAGAGGTATTCAATAGGGTACAACCTTATAACTATTATATAATGCTTTAATAAATAGGCCTATAATTTGCTAAATCACACTATTTTTCGTAATTTTAAGTTATTTTTATTAAGCTAATGTAATCTTACGTAAGTCTCTATCTTGTTTAATCATATTACTAGTTTATAATTTATAATTTATATTTTTGTAGCAATTTACGAATGTCTGACAATTCTTAATTTATATCTTAATAACAATTATTGTACAATTAGATTTAATTCTCAAATCAATAATTTTTAATCAATAAAACGTTTGAAACTCAAGTATCAGTTGATAAGTAAATATAATTTTACGAAAAAATACATAAATCTACATTAAATAATGGTATTTTAGGTAAAACCGTTCAAAATTCAAAATGATTATGGCCAAAATAATTGGGTTTTTAGTAAATTGCATTGATCTGCAGTTAGTCTGCTATAGCTTTTTAATATTCCAGAAATTCCAAACTTAAGTGCTATCTGAATTTCTAATTTTTGACTTTAAATTCGTCAACTACATCCTTTGAAACCTCAAGAAAAACAAACTTTATATCCAGGTATCTAAAAAGAAATAACCCTTTGAAAAGTTGTAGATTTTTCAGACCCAATTACTCAAAGATAAAATTGAAATCTTTTTATATATTATAGATATTCTGAAAGAGCATAAAATTTTCTACATTTTGGTATATAGTTAAATTTGAATAAAATAGAACACAGTTACTTAGACCAGTGCCAATTTTTATTATTGTAAAAAAGCCAAAAAAAACACTTTTTTTCAGTTTAATCCTATGAAGTCCCAAGGATTACTTAACATTACACCATTTTTTTTAAACAAAACCAGACAAAATTCTGAACAAATTTTTTTTTTGAATTTATGTTTAATTTTATTTGAATAAAATATCAAAATCATGTGGTTTTATTTAAATTTTCGTTAAATATTTTGACAATTTTTTTAAAATTTTATTTAAGTTAAATTGAGCTTACTGCATCATACGAAGATTTTTACATTTTTATAAACTCGAGTCGAGTTGATAACTTAAACCGCAATTATTACTCAGTCAAAACTTGACCTCCTTTTTAAAATGTTAGGGGTTTTAAACATTAGCCCCGTACTGCAGAGATATTTTGAAAAATTTAACAAAGCATTTGATGATTAATCAAAATAAAACTAGCCAACCAGTTAGCAAAAAAAGAGTTTGAAAGTGATTTTAAAGTGAGAAACTTGCCCAAATGTGTGAACAATTTATAAATTAAATTTTTTTTTTTGTATTAGAAAAAAAAAATGAATAATAATTATCGTAATTGAAAATATTAGACTTTCTCTAGTACAGTATCTTTTTTGTCTTTCTTTTTAACACTAGAAAGCCATGCTGATTTATTACAAAAATTTCAAATTAAAATTACAAGAATAATAAATAAAATTTATTTAAAAATAAAATTTTTTTTTAGTTTCGTTGAGTATTTTCTTAAAACTTTATATCTTTGAGATACAGTTTTTAACTTTTTTTAATTTTATATTTTTATTCTGAAGGAGCATTAGTTCGATATAGTTTTAACGGGACTTTATCATTTCATAGTGAGTTTTTTCATAGTGCATATATTTCATAGTGTATATCATTTAATAGTGATTATTCATTTCATAGTGTTTTTTTTTCATAGTGTCCGTAAAACACGTTTATGTAAAAATTAATTAAGAAGAAAAAATAGCTAATTTATTAATTA
>VANL01001859.1:0-10171 GCA_006352455.1 Brachionus sp. 'Tiscar' | reverse complement strand
TTTGAATTTTTTAATTTTTATAATATAAATGTCAATGTGACTTAAACTTAAATAAATAATAATAATAATAATAATATCTGATGAAAAATATTGTAATTATGATTATTGATTAAAAAATTTTAAGAAAGATAGTTAAATTTGATATTATTGATAGAATTTTATCAGTAAGTTTTTTTTCTCACAAAATTCATAATTAATATTTAAAGCTTCTAAAAGTTGGAATGAATACTAAGTTTTTTAGTCACACGATTTAGTATCCGATTTTTTGATTGTATAAATACGATATTATACATTACTTAGGTTATGTTAAATTCAAATAAACTTTTACAACAGATTTTATTTTTAACCGCTTTATTTTTTGACTGAATTTTATTTCTTTTATTAAAATTAATTCAAAAAATTATTTTTTTTGAAGTCAATTTTAACTCAGAAAAAAAATTATTTTTGTATAAAAAAAATTCAAGGCTTGATCAGATTGATAATAATAGATATTGATTTTTTTAAAATAAACTTTCTAATTTAGAATTTAATTAAAAGATTTATGTTTAATTTTAATAAGCTTTTGAAGATATAAATATTTTTTAAAAGCTTAAAAATAATTCTTTGAAAATATAGCATAAATAGGCAACCTAGTCAACAAATTTACACCCTTAAAAAATAAAGCATCTTAAATCTAATTTTAATTTTTCTAAAGTTAATATTTAATTTTAGTTTGTTAAATAAGTAAATAATTTTCTGAGACTGATTTTATTTAAGCAACAAAAACCGCTTTTTAAATATTTTTTTCATTAACACTCAAAGGACCGGTGGTGTCAGTAATTTTTTAATTTTAATTGAAATTCAAATTTAATTTTTTAGTTAACGATAAATCATACTTGCATGTATTAATATTTGTTTTAAAGCTTTGATAACGGTCTTTTAAATATTCTTCTTTTCATTCAGACTTTTACGTAATTAATGCAACATTTTAAATAAAGCTTTTGTCAAAAATAGCCGCTCTTTTGAGTGTTAAAATAATAAATTAGTTAAATCTAGTTAATAAAATAAAAGTGTTTAATAAAAAAAATAAAAGGTTTAATAATGTTTGAATAAAATAATTTAATTGTGTCTTTTATAAAATAAAATTAAATAATTTGACCTTTAAAATTAATTTGATAAAAAAATTTTTTAATTTTAAAAGCTCAGACTCCAAAATTTGATCGTATAATCACTTGAACCGCTAATTAAAAAACTGTCTGACAAAGTAGCTAGTGAATTAACTGAATTTGTGTGGCTTTTCAATGTTATTTTAACTGACCCATCATAAACATTCCATATTTTTATCAATTGATCAGTAGAACCACTCGCTAAAAAACCATTTGGTAGACAAACAAGTGCATTTACAGACGATAAGTGACCTGTCAATGTTTTTTTAACTGATCCCTCATCCAAATTCCATACTTTGATTGTGGCATCAGATGACCCACTTACTAAGTCACCATTTGATAGAACTACTAGAGCATTAACATAGCCTGAGTGTCCTTCTAAAGTCATTTTAATCGAATCATTAACAAGATTCCATATTAAAATTGTGCTGTCAAATGAACCACTCGCCAAGTCACCATTGCTTAAAACAGTCAGAGAACTAACTGAATCTTTATGTCCAACAAGCGTTTTTTTTAATACTCCCAAATCAACATTCCAAATTTTAATAGATTTATCCCAAGAACCGCTGGCTAATTCATCATCTTTTAAAAGAGAAAGTGAACTAACTGACATTGTATGGCCTTGAAGTATCATTTTTACTGATCCATCGGTAATATTCCATATTTTAATTGAATTATCTTTTGAAGCGCTGACTAGATAACCATTTGGCAAAATTAAAAGATCATTTACTTGATCGAATTGAATAACTTTCATCAAAAGCTGATTTTCACTTAAAGTAAATATTCTTATTGTATTATCACCAAAACCACTGGCAAATTCTGTGTTTGATAAAGCAGTCACAATATTTACTGAAAAGCTATTTTGTATTGTAAAAATTTCTATACATTTAAATGAAAGTTATTAGTTATTTTATTGCTAATCTTAGAAAATTACCTGTTAAATTAAAAGAATTTTTATTGCCAAGGCACTCATCTTCTTTTAAAAAAATGAGACTTTTTTGGTCTTTCAAGAATTCTGTTTCTTTCACACAAATGTAAACCAAAATGCATTGTAAGTTTTGCAACAAAGTCATTTTACAATCAGATTCTTTCATGCATTTTGATGTACACAAAAAATAATCATTTTCTTGTCGAAGATCAATTATTTTAGAATTTTGTGAAATAGTTATATTTCTAATTGATCTTCCTTTTCTAACAATAAATCTACTATTAGTGACAAAGCTATTCGATATGTACACTTTTACTAAAACAAAATATATTAAAATTAATCGCTTATAATTTAACATCGATTTTTTTTTAAATTTAATTTTTTTTTTTTAATTTTTCAAGAAAATATTTCAAAGATTTAAACTATTTAAGTAATTTTTTATTTGCTCTTTTCCATTTTATTAAATATTAAATATTTAAAAAAAAAATAATCAAAATTTAGAATTTTAGACGGTATTAGACTTTTCCAATATTTAATATGAATTCAATAGTTCCGAAGTTATTGTTTTCACTGTTTTTTTTAAATAAAATAATCTTCAACTGAAAAACTATTCCTGCTTTTAAAGTTGTTTTGTATACAGAATGTAATTTTTTTTTTAATTATTAAATATTGTAAAATATTTTTTCTCTATAATTAATTGGCATATCTAAAAAATTTATAATTTAAAAAAAAAAGTTTTTTCGACTTTTTTTTCTTATTTGGTTTTGAATTTAAAGGAAAGTTTACTGACAAAATATTAGCTCTAAATATATTATTTCAATTCAATCATACTGTCAAACTCGTATGCAAGGTTGACTGAACCCGTTTAAATAGGAAAAAATTTTTTTCTAATAAATTAATCATTTTTGTTTATTAAATCAAAATTTTGAAAGTTAATAATTTAAGACTATAGTAAACTATAACCATGACATTTAAGTGACATTTATAATAAATTATCACATTAAATTATTTGCGACTAATTAAATAAAATTTTTCTAATCATAATTTTAATAAAATGATAACGAATTAAAAAAAATTTTCTAGAGAAGACTGTAAACAAATGAAACCAATATTTAACAAACGAAAAAAAAAATTTAAAAAGTTTACAACATCAACCTACTGATCTGGTAACTGATGAAGAAGAGAAAAGAATCGAAAAAGAAACACAACCTTCAACCAAAAGAATTTATTCAGATATTCCAATAACCAACTCAGTTGATATTTCAACTTCAAGTTCAACTGTAATGGATAATGGATTGATGCCAACAAATTCAAGAAATTTAAAAGTTGTAACACGCTATTGTGGATTATGTGTGAATAAATGTAATCAGTAATTTTTTTTTACTAATTAATTTTGTTTTATTTTGGCACTTTTATTTAAAATATGGTAATTGTAATCGAATTATGGTTAAAAATAGAATTTTGCTATTTTCTTATTATATTTGTTCAAAATAAAAAAAAATTAAATAATATAAATAATATTAAAAATATGGTTCTTTATTAAATTTGTGGTATAATTTACTATTTTTATGATAAAAAAAATATTATGGCACGTTAATATTTATACTGCTTATTCTTTGTTATTGTAGATTTGAATAATTAATAAATATCTAAATTTTAAAAATCAAAATTATTGAAAGTTATTGATTATTTTTTACCTGTTTATTTTTAAAATAATTCAAGAACCTTATTTTTAGACAACTTTAATTTAAAATTTTCTTTTTTTTTTTTAAATATTTGATTTTGTCCATAAGTCAGGAAATTAATCAACAAAATAACACCCTCGGTTTCATTGACTTGACGATTGACTCTTCATTGACTCGTTTATGATAAAAAAAATTTTTTAAAAATATTTTACATACAAATTCTAATGGCCAATTTTAGTCAAGCTTGCATTTTGCCCTGGCTTTTGAAAGAAATATCTAACAGAATACGTATTCTGGGTCAAATTAACGCTACATTTCAGATTATGTGATAAAATCACCATGACGTTGAAATCCAGACGTTATAGACTTTTTCAAAATAAGCCAAAATCAGTCCCTACGCTCTTCTCACAAACTTTAACCCATCACAAAGTTGATTTTCGTAATCAGCAACCTCGAATTAACCTCTTAACCCCCTTTAAACAAAGTTCAATTCGGTTTAGAGTTAGGCACATTATTCCTGCACATTAACTCATCATAAGCTATAAACAATTGAACATATTTTTGAACAAAATTTCAATATTTTGTTAAAAAAATTATCTATAGATTCAAAAAATGATGAAAAAAATTTAAAAAATTTTTTCTAATACTCATAAGACGATATTTTTAATTTTTATTTTTAAACAATTAATTTATAATTTTGATATTTTGAAGGCAAAAAGGAAAGTTTTTTAATTTTTTTAAAAATTTAAATAAATCTTGAATTCAGTTTTTGATTTTTGTCCTTCTAAATCAAATTAATATTTTGTCTTTTTTTTTTATTTAATTTTTGAATTAGTAAAATTTTTGCGTTTAAATTTAAATAAAATTTTTTTTTTATTCGAATATATTTTCAATTATCTTAACACTAGAAAGCCCGAGGGGTTTTTTAGACCCCTTTTTCAAAAATTCAAACTTGAATATTATCTCAAAGATATAAAGTTCTAAGAAACTACTCAAAAAAACTAAATAGAAAATTTTAAAAATTTTTTAATTTTCAAATAAATTTAATTTATTATTCTTGAAATTTTAATTTTAAATTTTTGTAATAAATCTGCCGGGCTCTCTAGTGTTAAAAAAAAGAATTTTATCTATAAATAATATTAAATTTAATAATAATAATGATAATGATAAAAGTTACAACAAGCTAGCAATGCTAAACTTGCGAAGATGGGAAACAGTAGGATCCCATCTATAGTAACTGTGGTATATATTTATTCAAAAAATATTTGAATACTAAATCTAAATTCAAAATTCGATTTTCAAATCGAGATCCCATTTGTCAATTTATGATGTACCATTCCCAAAATTGATGTCAGACAACTTATTCTTGATTTTATATATAAAAGGAAAAAGGATATTAGTTTTTATTTTTACTTATTTTAAAAATTTATCAACATTTTTTTACCAAACTAATTATTTGAATATATTAATAAAAATTTCTGTTAAAAAAATTTTTAAAAAATATATTTTTAGAATTTTATAAAATTATTAACTGTATTGAAATCATTAGCATAATGAATTGAAATAATTTGAATTTGAATAATTCGAAAAGCGAAAAATAATTAAAATTAGACATCGATTCAATTGCAGTTTTAAAAAAGTAGATAACTAGTGAAAGAAAATGGTCAAAATAGGGCATAATTAACATTTTAAAAATTGTATTTGACCAATTTTGAGAGAAAGAAGCTTGAGACAAGTGAAAAACCAGCTCAAAAGCAAAAAAGGCTAGAAAAATAAAATTTATTTTGGAAAAAATATTAAAATTTTATCATAATTTTTTTAAATAAAATAATAATAAATCCATTTTTCCTTTTTTGTTGATATCAAAATTTTTTAAATCGAATTTTTTTAACTCTTCAAAAATTCAAAAAAAGAATTTTTTACATCAAAATGTTTTTTAAACTGAATTTTACAATAAATATGAAAAATTTACGATAAATACCGTTTTTTAGATTACCATAATTTTGTTAAATACGGTGAATTTACCGTATCGTAGCATCACTGTAGTACTTTAATATTTCTTACATATCTAGCAGATTTTAGTCAATTATTAATTCTAAAAGTTTGATTTCATGTAAGATCTCAATTTTAAATTATTTAAAAACATAAAACATATTTCCAGTTTATTTTGTGATTTTTTTAGAAAGAAAAGAGGACCTAACCCATAATTTTTATGGTGGAAAAGTAAAAAAAATTTTATTAGGTACCGTGTGTACTAAATCATTTTTTTTAGATAAAAAAGAACATCAGCTTTTGGCGGTCTAGTGGCCGCCACTCACGGTTATCCAACAAACAACTAAAAGAATTCGGTTTTTAAATTCTAAATGAATTTACCTCATACAATGTCGGAAATTAATTAGTCACATCATATCATATGATATCAAAATGATATGATATTCATATCCTACTACAAAAAAGAGAAAAAAAGCCATAAATAACTTATATTAGTAATTTTAAATTGAATTTAACAAATTTAGATAAATATTAATTGAACTTTTGTTAAATTACAGTTTTATAAGCAGTAAAATAATTTGTTAGAGGATTTTCGATAGTCTTTAAATTTAACTTAATCAGATAATTCATTTCAGTATTTGATCATTAAATAAAAAAAAAATCTAGAAAATATTTAAACAGGAGAATAAATTTTAAAAAAATTTATGAAAAAAACTACGTCAAAACATTCTAAATAATTCGTAAACTTTTAAGCTGAATTATTTTTAAAATATTTATTTGATGATTTTTTTTCAAATATTAACCACCTACAATTTAACTTTAATATCCTTTGATTAAATTATTTCTTTATTCTGTTAATGGATGAATGTTGTAGTTTGCAGCAAAAAGTTTGCTTGGTGACTTTTCAAATAAAGAATCGAAATCCTTGCCAACTAAACAAGTTTTAATAATCAAAAAAGTTTAACAAAAATAAAAAATTAAAAATGACGTTAAGCAAATGTAGAATTATTTTTAAGTAATCTGTCAATGACGCAAAATATATTTCATAATTAAGCCTTTTATTTAGTTAAAATTTTGGTTTATTATTTAATATTCGAAAATAATAAAATTTCAATTTAAATAAAGCTTATATGAATTTTAAATCTAATTTTTTAAAAATTATCATATTTTGTTTTTTTTTAACAGGTAAAAATTATAATAATTGATTTTAAAACTTGAAAATTTTAATTTTTCCCATAAGAATGTAATTGTAGACGAGTGTCAGGCTTCCGATCTGGAAGCAGATCTAGTAGCTATAGAGGTACGAGTAGATCGACAAGCCGCATAAGCATTGGGTCAAGATACACATCCAGAGCAGGCAGTACTGCGAATAATTTTTTCAGGTTTGTAAGAACTAGTAGATCTTCATATGGCACTTTTAGATACGGCTCTTATTCGGGCACTCGTTTTGGAACCTCAATAAGAAGGACCGTATTCTGGCCAGTCAGACGAGTAGTCTACGGCACAGTTTTTTATCGAAACCATAATAATAGAGTTCCTCCATATACCAATTCAGATGTTTCAAACAATATTGTAATTAGTGACACTTATACAAAATCAAGTAATGGGATAAAATAAATTTTAAATATTAAAAAAAATATACTATTTGTTTTAGAAACAAATGAAACAGGATTTTCTTATGATTGTGTAGCCACTAATAGACCGACAATAACATGTTTTGAGCCTCCAGAAAACCAAGAAATTGTCGATATGGAAAATAATCCCGATCTTGAAGTTTTTGATGGTGGATGCTGTGAAAATTTGTCAACTGGTGAAGCTATATGCTGTGTGATTGGAATAAATGATGATGCCTCTAAAGCAAAAATTTTAAAGTAAAATAGCTGGTTAAAATTTGTGTCAGATTTTAAACTTAATTTATTTTTTAGCCACATATTCGGTTCTTTGATATGTTTAATTTTTACTTCGGTTCTTTTTATAAAAAGATTTTGTCGATAAGATTTTAAGATTCATTTATATAAATTTCGATTTTTAGAGACCAAAAAATTATTTCTTAAATTTTTTATCAAATAAATTAGAAAAAAACAAATATATTCTTTTTAAATTTTTTATTTTAATATTAAATTAAATGCAAATTTTAAATGTGAATCTAACTGGACAGCTTTTGGTAAATTAAGATCATCGCTTCAGACAAAATTAAAAGAGACAATTTTGAAAATTTTATATTGGACAATGAGAAAGCATTGCTTAGCACCAAAGATGCATAACAGCATAAATATTCATTTGATATTGTGTCTTCACAGCAAAGACCATCCCAGGTGTCACTAAAAATGCTGAAAAATGAATCATCCTCTTCAGGCTCTAAACAAGTCTTAGCCGCTTTTTTATCTTCGAGCTTGTTGCAAAAATAAGCTCGATCACTTTCGTTCAATTCTTTTAGATAAGATCAATATTAATATTTATTTTATTTTATCAATTAATGCTTACTTTGTTTTGATAATTTTTCGCTAATAATGATGCCATCATGAACTGGTACAAAATGATCCTCGTCAGTAGCGTTGCCATACACAATTCGATTAATACGACTAGTTTTTAAAAAAGGAAAATAGTTGTAACCCACAAATGTATTTAGAGCAAAAAGGCTTCCAAAAGCTCCAATTTTTCGATAACTACCAATCCTTCTATGTCTTCTTCTGAAGCTTCTTCTACTATTAAAACCTAAAAAAAAACATTCATCAATTTGTAATTTAAAAGATATTTATACTGTTTACCATTAATTAATAAAATATTTATCAAAAAAATGCTAATTAGTATTCTAAATTGTATTTTCATTTTGTGAATGTTTTTTAAAAAAATTCGTTTCTGCTTTTTGATTTTATTATTTATGATCTTGACCTAAATTTAATTTTTGACATTCCGGTTTATTTATATTTTATTCAAAAAAAAAAGAAATCAATGAAGTATCAAACTAAACTTGAAAAAAATTTTTTTTAATATTTAAAAAAAATGTTTTCTAGGTTACTAAAACTTTATTTATGATAAATGCTAAACAATGAAATATTTTTTAACTAATTTAAATTTTTAAATTAAATATTAATTTCTACTTTCAAATATTTAATTTAGTAGTAGTAGGAAAATTAAATGCGACTTGGAGATTTCCCATGCAAAGCTGTAATAAACTAAAGCAGTCGTTTCATTACGCTTTGCCAGTCACTCATCAATCTTCTCCTTGAAAATGTTAAAGTCATTAGCATTTATTTTTTCCTCTAATAATTTGTTTCATGCGTTCACAACTCTATTAGCAAAAATTTTATATTTTGAAAGACAGTAACAGAAATTAAACCATCTTTCTTATACTCAATTCTTTTTTCTATCAAATTTTCAAATTCAAAATTTTTTAAAGATTTGTTTTCACACCCGGCCATCAAAACGGTCGACATCAACTTTTACTTATTAGCTCATCGTTAACTTTTTAAAGTTATTTGACATATTTTTCACTAAATTGACACCATCATGCAATTGAATAGTCTAATTGAGAGCTGACTAATGAACAATATAGTAATACAATAATTTTTATCTTGGGTAATTTGAATACGAATTTATTTTACAGTTGAGCTTTTGACCTTGATGTTCCATTTGAGAAAATATTTACCTCAATGTTAAAATTAATTAGTTTACGTTAATTTTTTTGTTGTATATTATTACTTTCTGTTGAGATTAATTATTTTTTGTTGAAAAAATAAAAATTTTATTTCTGGACAAAAAAATTGCAGTGTTGTTTTGAACCATATTTTCATCATCTTCTTCAATGCCTGGATTAAAGCCATCAATATTTTAATTGAACAATACAATTATCTCATCATAGTTTGGTATGACATTAGCTATAGTTTCAAAAATTGGCTAACAATCTTTCATTTTAAATCACTCTGGATAAAAATGTCAAAATCCTTCTCATAATTTTATTTGTTAATTTTATTTATTTATTTTTTTTATTTTATTTGTCAAGCATTTTGTGCTCAAATTCCTAAAGTAAATTTTATTAAGTTTTAGATCGGGTCCTATGTACCACCACCCCTTCTCTTAAGCTGGCTGTCTTTTGAGTCTGAATATTAGAGGGATTGAAAGCGGAAACTCTTGGAACTGGTATGGTACTGGTTCCACCTAACTGTCTTTTAACTTTCTAACTGACTATTAACTTCAGATTCTAAGTTCAGATTTGAATTTTGATTTCAGCAAGAAACTTGGTATCATAAGAGTAGACTTTACGTTTATTCTCAACCATTTTTGGCATGTCGTTTATATAAAAAATAAAAACCAACAGAGTCAAGACCCACCCTTAAGGTAACAGGTGTTCAATAAAGGTTGGCGCGTGTTTGTTTTCGATAAAATCTAGTGATTGGTTCATCGAAAATTTTTTAAATTTT
>VANL01001858.1:0-10180 GCA_006352455.1 Brachionus sp. 'Tiscar' | reverse complement strand
AGAAAAAAAAAGCTTAATATCTAGTGTTTTTAATGTGAATTTTTTATCGTTTTTCTTTTTTAGCCAAATTCAAAGCTTCTTCGAGTGAAAATAGTCCAAGCGAAAGATTTGAACAAAGACCTTTTTGGTTCAATTGATCCGTTTGTTGAAATTTTTTTATGTAAAAAAAATAACGAAAGTGTCATTGAATTCCTCAAGACACCCACAATAAAAAAAGTATTTAAAAATTTTCACAAATTTAAAAAAAATTTTAAATAAAAATAAAAGAACTCAAATCCGGTGTACAATATTGATTTTATATTTAATGTAATACCCAATGAACACAAGCTTATATTTGATGTAATAAATGAAAATAGAATTGTGAGTTGAAATGAAAATTTTTGCTTAAATTTTCTATCTTTCTAAAAATGTTCTAGACTCGTAATGATTCAATGGGAAAAGTGAACTTACCGTTGGATAATAGTCGTGTTATCATATTGAATGATAGTGACACAAATGCATTAAATAAAATTGACTTTCCGCTGGAAAAAAAATCTTTGTTTTCCAAAACAAAGGGAAAATTAAATTTAATAATTCATTTTGTATCTTCTATTCAAAATATTGAGCAAATACTGTCAGACAATTTAGTGCAATCGGGTCAATCAACAAGCCGAATGTCATTGAATCCAGATACTCCTTCTTTGCCTAGCAATACAGTAAATCGATCACGCTCAGGCTCAACAATAACAAATGGAAGCAATGCAAGCAATTTGAATGCATTGAACAATTCGCCTTTGCCACCAGGCTGGGAACAACGTTTTGATCAAAATGGTCGTATTTATTATGTGGATCACGTGAATAAAACTACAACTTGGATAAGACCTGCTCTTAGGCCAACACCTGCTTTAACTCCGTCAAGTTC
Organism: Brachionus sp. 'Tiscar'; assembly: GCA_006352455.1. Lineage (NCBI taxonomy): Eukaryota > Metazoa > Rotifera > Eurotatoria > Ploima > Brachionidae > Brachionus > Brachionus sp. 'Tiscar'. The sequence continues at coordinate 9,279 of VANL01001858.1, read as the reverse complement.
AACTAATTCGTCAGAGGAATCAAGTGAAAATAATGTTCAAACAAATCAGACTTCGAGAATGTCTCGGCATCATTTTAACGATGATGTAAACGAGCCAGAACAAAACGAAATCGATGATGCTAACACATCGTCTTCAGAGGGGTCTGAAAACCAGGCTAGTTCTTCGAATAATAATGGTTCAAATGCAAACGGAATCGTTCCTCGACCTAACGAAGCTCCTCTGCCTTCAGGATGGGATTTTTCCTACTCAGATAAAGGACGAATGTTTTTCATTGACCATGCAAACAAAACAACAACCTGGGTGGATCCTCGTACTGGCAAACCATCGCCTCAGCCTGCTCTTGACTTCGAGAGTCGAATTGGACCTTTGCCGGCTGGATGGGAAGAGAGGCGACACAGTGATGGTCGCATTTTTTACATTGATCACAATAACAAACGAACTCAATGGGAGGACCCGCGTTTGCAAAAGTTTGCCGGACCTGCAGTGCCGTACTCGAGGGATTATAAGCAAAAATTCGATCAATACAGAAGATTGCTACCTCAACCGCCTCCTAAGGGATCACAGTATGGTGGAATAGACAAGTATTTCATTCGTGTTAAGCGATCAAATATTCTTGAGGATTCATTTAGTAAAATTATTTCCGAAAAGCATCCAGAGCTTTTTAGAATGGCGTAAATATTTATATTATTTGGGTTATTTTTTTTTCGTTTTTTATTAAAATAAAATTATTTTTTAAGACTATGGATTGAGTTTGAGGGTGAAAAATCATATGATTATGGAGGAGTAAGCAGAGAATGGTTTCATGTTTTGTCAAAGGAAATTTTCAATCCATATTATGGACTTTTTGAATATTCAGCCATGTAAGTTTATATCCTTTTTTTTTTTATTTTAAGTCAAGTCAATTATAGTCTATTTTCGTCAAATACATTTTTATCCAGGAATTGTATAAATTCCGAAAAATAATTCACTTCCTCAGAATTTTGATTTCTCATTTCTAAAATGCTAAATTCATAAGTAAATAATAATTTTCTATGTAAATAATAACACTGGATGTAGAATTTATATTTTATTGTTCATAAATTAGTGTTTATTAAGAAGCAATCTTTTTAAAATAAAATAAAATTTAACTAACATTTAAAAAAAAAAAAAAATGTTTGAAAATATTAAAAATTATACCTAAGAAAATTATTGATGTACTTTTAATCTTTATCTCAAATGCTTCAAAATTTTGATTAAAAAGAATTAAGCTAAATTCTTTATCAGCTCTAATGTTGGTAAACTTGGAAGACAATTGTTAGTGAAATAAAATGAAATTTACTTAATTCAATAATTTAAAACATGTTGTATTTTTTTGCAACCAGATTTTTTTTGGTCCAAATTTTTTCCATTCCCTTTGTTTTTTTTTACAAAAAAAATGTGAATTTTATAACTAAAAAGCAGAGAACAAGCATTTAAATTCAATTAGTCTTTTTTTCAAAAGTATAAATTTTTTTGTTTTGAGTATGATAATAGATTAAATCAGAGTTGTTTAAAAGTCCCAAAAAAAAGTCCAAATTTGGACTTTTAAAAGTCCTTCTCTTCTTGGCCACAATAAAAACTATTTATGATCGCAGAAATATAATTATATAAATAAATCAATAAAAACATTTTAATGATATTTTAAAAAAACTGCTTGAAAAATTTTTTTTTTCAAGTTTTTTAATTATCATATTTATTTTAACTACCCTCAAAAAATAAAACTAAATAAACATTGAGAGAAATTTTTATTAAAACATAAAAAAATTTTTGCGTTAATTTTTTTTTTGAAAAAGAAAAATAAAGTCTTTGGCTCGGACTTTTTAAAAAAAAAAGAAAAAAATTCTAGACTTGAACTTGACTTGAGAATTGAGACTTATAAACAACTCTGGACTAAATGAAAAGTCAGACAGTAATCTTTGATCCATTGTTTAGAATAAATTTTTATATAAATTCTTGTTGGTTTTTTAAAATCTAATATTTAAAAATGCGTATCACATTTTCTTTTGGGTTCACTGTCAGTTGTAAGCTTTCCAAAAGATTTTAGACTTAGTTTAGTGTCGAGTTGTAATCAAGTTCCCACCAAGTAAATTGAAAATTGGATTCTAATATGGGCTCATTTTTAATATATTGAACTATTTCCTGCCTGGTATCATCTGTTATCTGTTTTAAATGATAAAATTTTTTGATAAAATCTACTAGATCCATTCATCAAAGGTCCAAATTTAAGAAGTAATTTTGTTTGCAAGAATTTATTCTTAGAAAATTGAGAGTTCTGGTGATAGAAATATTAAAATTATTGTTAAAAGGAATTTAAAACATTTTAAAACACAAAAGTGAAAATAGAAAATATTTTTTTTTTATTATTTTGGTTTTTTAAATTGCTAAAAGACTTTGATCTTAAAAAATTTTAAATTGTGTGTGTTTCATTTAAACTAAATCTAATAAAATTAAAATTTAAGTGATAACTACACATTACAAATAAATCCAAATTCTGGTTTGGTTAATGAAAATCACTTGGAATACTTTTATTTTATCGGTCGAGTTGTCGGTATGGCCGCATATCACAATAGATTAATCGATGGATTTTTTATTCGACCTTTTTATAAAATGATATTGAACAAGCCAATTACATTACAAGATATTGAGGCAGTTGACATAGAATACTACAAATCTATGAAGTTCATTATGGAAACGGATGATGTTGAGTGTTTAGAGTTAACATTTACCAGTGAATCAGATGTTTATGGGCAAACTGTTGAGCATGAACTTAAGCCTAATGGAAAAAATATCAAAGTAACAAATGAAAATAAGAAAGAATTCATTGATTTGGTCATTCAATGGAGATTTGTGAACAGAATAGAGAAACAAGTGAACAGTTTTTTGAAAGGCTTTACAGAAATTGTGCCCAGAAATTGCATTCAATTATTTGATCCGAAAGAATTCGAACTTTTATTGAGTGGTTTGGGTGATGTAAATATTAAAGACTGGCAGATGAACACAGCTTACAAAGGCGAGTACAATCCACACCATAGAGTCATTACTTGGTTTTGGATGGCAATGTACTCGTTTCCCAACGAGTTAAGACTAAGATTTTTGCAATTTGTAACAGGTACATCCCGAGTTCCAATGAATGGATTCGCCGAATTACAAGGCAGCAATGGTTATCAAAAGTTTACAATTCAAAGCTGGGGAGATTACAAACAGTTACCCAGAGCTCACACATGGTATTTGATTTTTTTCAATTTAATGTGATTTTATTGATTTTTTTTTAAGTTTTAACAGACTTGATCTGCCGCCCTACAGAAGCTACGAAGAGCTCAGGGAAAAATTATTGCTGGCAATAGAGAATTCAGAGGGATTTGATGGTGTAGATTAAATAAATTTTTGATAAAAATTTAATTGTTAAATATCGTCATACTAAAATGATTTTTAATTTTAATTTATATAATCTATTATATCTTTTAAAATATATTTTTTTTAAACAATTTCTATTAAATAAATTTTTTAGTTTCGACTAACAAAAATTTGTCTTAATTTACGATTGAAAGATAAATGGCGTTAAGAACTTCATCTGATGTTTATTTCTTAAATTAGAAAACAATATAATAAGCTATTCAAGTAGCAGCCTAAATAAAATCTTAAAATAAAATAAGATTATTTAAGAAATAAGAAAGTGAATGTCTTTTTAAATTTCTTTACAAAGGATCTTAATTAGAAATATTAAAAATATTCTTATAAAAAATCTTGTTAATATCTTTTTTTCAATTTTAAGTTTATTTTGTCTTGAGATTTTTGTGAAAATTAAAAATCAATTTTCCTAATTTTTCTTTAGACCCAATTTCTAACGCTTTTATTTTTTGAAAAAAATATTTCTAATTATCACAAAAATCTAAAGACTTAATGCTGCAATAATTGTAAAAACTTGTTTTTACTGACGACCAAATTTTTGTTTTGATTTATGAGACTGAGACTGTCAGATCGAACAAGAATAAACGGTATTTGATTTTGCTTTACTTTTCATATATTTTTAAAGAGATAAATAATATTTTTAATAGATAATTTTAAATTAAAAAAGGAGATAAAATAAATAAATAATTTAATTTAATTTATTTGTTTTCTGTACCGAGCTAAAGATTAAAAAAAATTAAGAAATAAATAAAAATAAAATAAATAATATAAAATAGCTTAAAATAAAATTAGGCATATTAAAATAGTGAATTACAGGAAACATATTTTAAAATGTTTGATTGTTCAAGGAAAAACCAAGAAATAGTTAGGTAGCAAATACATGTCGGGTAGTCGAGATATCTTGACTCGTAAAGATTAAGGAAAATAAGTGTTAACTACTTTGTTCGTATTTTTCAAGTTTTTTTTCTATTATTATATTAAAAATAAATATCTTCTTTTTAAATATTTATCTAGTTTTAATAATTTTTTTTATCTATTTCACAGCAGCTTGGAATCTTTTACAAAAGAAAGACATTAAAAGGCTGGAAAAAGTCCAATGTATAGCTACCATGTAAAACGTCCAATGTAAAACTAGTGCCTGGTCTCAGAAATCTCAATTATCTATCTAGATTCTAGATTAGTGAAAATTGTTATCCCTACACTTGAAAGTAGAAGGAAAAGAGGTGATGCAATTCAACTTTTCAAAATTGTCAGTAAACAGAGCGTTGTTCATCTACATGTCTTTACGGATTCAAGCCAAGCTCCGAAATTCAATCACCCATCGATGAATTTACGTAAAAAATCAAGACTCAGGAAGCAGATCTGCTTGTCAAAGCCAAGAGAAAATTTCTTCACAAACAGAGTAGCGGCTTCCGGAAGCTGTTGTTTCTGTAACTTCAACAAATGCATTCAAAGACAAGTTTGAAAAATTCAGATTTTAGCAATTGGCGGCTATTGATACTACTATAGTCGAATAACCCACTGGTTATTCTTCTTCATCTGATTCTCATATCAGATTGTAATCTCACTTTCATATCATATTCTATTATTATTAAAAATATAAATTAAAAAGAGCTTAAAAAATTCTTCTGACATTCTAGTAATGTTAAAAATGAATATATTTATGAACAATATTTTAAATTTTGGATAAAAAACATATAAAAAAAATATTTAAACAGCAAAAAATTTAACTCAACTATTCAGTTTTTAAAAGATAATTTTATTTCTCAATTGAATTGCTAGCACATCTAACTCCCTGCCAAATCAATTAACGGAAGCTGATGATTGCTGGTTAAACAGCAATCAATCGCATCAACTGTCTTAGTGTACTTTGTCAGCATACTCGCTTCCTATCCAGCTATAGCCAAAACTACCACTTTTAATAATGCTAATATGAATTTTAAAACAGTTTCTAAAATTTTATCTTATGACTAACTATTTATTCACTGAGTCAAATAAAGTTTAGACTAAAATTTTTCAAATAAATTAGCTTTTAAGCCATTACGAAGGTTAAATAAAAAAAATTTTATTTTTATTTTTTATTAAGTCTTATCAAGTCTAAAAAATATCGTGGAATAAATAAAAAAAAATCGGCATTAATTATTGTTGACTAACATTAAATTTTTAAAATTTTTAAAACAACGAAGAAAAAATATGCCAACTAAGCTTTTATTCGAAACGGATGAGCTTCGGTATTAAAAACAAATTTATCAAACGGAATAAGATCATCTTCCGAAAATATCAAGTACAAATATTTCAAAGTTTCAGCTATAAAAAAACTTTGCTGAACATCATCTTTTTGAGGATTAGAACTATTAACGTCTTTTATTCCCGAGTAGCCATTCTCTGTTTTGCAGTATTTTTCCAATGCTTCCACTGCATCCCAGGCCCAATCTCTGTATTTTTCATCTTTGGTTATTCGCCATAGATAGAAATAGGACTCAATAACTTCAGGACGAAGAATATAGTATTTGTCTAGAGCCATAGCTTCTCTATTTGGTTCAAATCCAAAAGCTTCTGGACCTAAATGAGTAACTGATCGGATGTACGACTCATGGCACGTATTTGTAATGTCTATGGCCATTTCTTTGTACATAGTGCGCTTTTCTTCGTTCAATTCATCGACTTTAATCGCAGTTAGACCAAATAAACCACCAGCAAAACAGGCTAAATGACCCATTTTTTTGTTAACAAAATTCCCCGAGTATTCTCCAAAATATCCCAGATTACTACTAGATTTTAGATACACATGAGATTTCAATGCATCAATTGAGTCCAAATACATGTCAAGTAGTTCTTTGTCTGACTTATTTTTGTACAGCCACAATTTAAGCAAGTATTCATAGAAACTGTCTGCCAAACCTCCAATAGAAGCTTGACCTAAGAGAGATAATTATAAATTTATCTGTTTTATTTAAAATGAATAAATTTTTTTTTACTTCCACAATAGCGACCATTATTTGGATTTATGTAATTGTAGTAGAGTCCATTTGAATTTTTGTTTTTTTTTAAGTGATCATAAATTTTATCTATCTAAATCAAATAAATTAAATATTGAATTCAACTTAAATGTTGTAAAATTTTTACTTTTTCTTGATAAATTTTATTTCCGGTTAAATCGGTCAAGTATTGAAATTCTAAACTAAAAGTTCCCAACTCTGACAAAATTGAACAGCTACCAGCTGCCCAATTATAATTATGAACTGCTTTGCTAAATAAAGTTATTACAATAAAAGTATAACAATAATTTAGAGTATACCTTAGCGGGTTTACGAGTGCATAGGGTATTCCAGTGGGTGTATTAAAAACAGGCAATAAAGCTTCGGCTACCTCGACTGCTTTGTCTAAATAAAACTAAAAATCATTTAGCAATCATATTTTAATCTAAAAAAAATTTTATACTTTATCTTCAGTAAGTGCATAGATTGCCAAAAATCCACCAATAAATCTAATATTAACTTCGAATGCAGATATTTGTGAATTCTAAAAGAATAAAAAAAATTAGTTTGATTTAGATTTTCTAGAGGAGGTAAAAGAAGAAAAAAAAATTTGGGTGTTGTTGTTACAAATGATTTAACCGTGAAAAAAATAATCTACTGTAGCAGCTATGAAAGATAACCGAATACTAGGTCTGATTAGAAATTCTTTTACGATTAAGAGTTCTCTTTGTTCGAAGAGAGACTTAATTCAGGTTTATAAAATTTTAAAAGGTTTCGAAAAAGTATAGTTAACAAATGTAATTAATTTTGCTTGTTGTGCAAAAAATTTACTAAGGCCACAAGACAAAGGACTTGCCCGAGCAATAAATCGCAAAGAAGCAAAGTCTGCCAAAACCTTATAGTTAATAAGGCTAAACGCTTTTAAGCGTTAGTGTAGATAAAATATCTTTACTACAGATATTACTACTAAATCTATTCAGCTTTTTTAAATAAAATTTGATGTTATTATTAAAAAAAAAAAAAATAATGAGATTTTTGAAAAAATAAAAAAATTTTAACCCTTTTTGGAATTAACAAAACACCATCATTTTAGTACTTTCTAAATTTTTTGAACTTGATTTGTTTGAAAACTTAAATTAGCTTTTCATTTGTAATTAATTAGATTTTTTAAATTATTTTTTAAATAAAAATATAAACCGTAATTTTAATAGATAAATATAGATATAAATTTTTTTTTTCAGATTTCAAAAATTCTTTTACGAAATTTAATTTTAAAAAATTTTGTCAAATTTGCTTATAGTTTTAACCCAGTATTATTTAATAAATTTACTTTGTTTGATAATCAGTTTATCAATATATCTTTAGTTAAATTCTCGATTCAATTCACGAATATAGTTTTACCTTAGTTAAACTTATATTATCATGATTATACTCTAAAATTATTAACCAAATTATGATTTAGCAACTTGACTTACCATCAATTACTAATAAGTATGATTAACAATATAAATTAGATATTTTGAATTTTAGTCAGGAGACACTAATCAAAAAGCAGATTTCAGAAAGTTTATTCTGGCTAACTTTCTTTATTAAGGTAAAGATGAGAGCTTTTTTCCTATGAAGAGTTAGGAATCTAAAATTTAGATTTGACCAAAATTTCTAAAGGTTCACAAAAAATTGTTAAAAACTTTACTCTACTAGAATATGAATTGATATAAAAATTCAATGATGCTATTTTAGAAATTCAAAATATTACTATGTTTATGTTAAAGTTCTGTTTGATCCATTCAGTACCCAATTTTACTTCATCATGAAGACCCATAATGTGAAGAGTATCAAGTGAATCAACAATTGTTGCTCCAAGTTCCGAACCTGAACCAAAAATTCCTGTTTGATGGTATGTTCTACTCAATGGTTTTAATTCATTTTTTCCCCAAGCATACTTTTTGTAACTATTCCAAGCGTGCAAAGTCATCTTAAAAATAAATTTTTTAAATATAATCAATAGAACTTAAAATTTTGCCAACATTTTTAATTTTCTCTCTTCGAAATAAATTTTTGTCTTTGCTTTCCTGATCTGGCTCAGCAATGTACTTAGGCAGATCATTTCCTGAGTCTGCTTCCTTTACTTTTTCATGTTGATTGGGCCGATTACGATTAATTTTGTATGAATTATTAAATTTTGGCAAGAACAAATGACTTAAGTCTTGCTTGGAAAGGCTGTTAGTCGACGGTAAATTTATGAATATGATAATTGATGTGATCAAAGTACCAACTAGTAAAAATATTAAAAATTTTTTCTCGTTTATAATAAATTTTGATTTTTTTGGAATAAAATACAGCGGTAGCAAATTATCTTTACTGCTCATCTTTTCTAGCTAATAATGTGAATTATCAATTTTATATATTTGTTATATATAAAGCATTCCCTTAGAAAGCATAAATTTTCAAATCACTAAACCAGCTCCACGTCAAACAAGCTAAATTTGCTTAAAGGAAAAATTTATAATTATTTTTGAAATTTTTTTTTATTATGAAAATTTCTGAATTAATCGAAAAATTTATTTATGTTAGAATTTTATTTAAATTTTGTGCTTTTTTCAAAAAATATAAGCCTTAATTTTTGAGTGAAGAAATGATTATGTCGCTTGAGCAGAGTGTTTAAAAAAAATTCATATTTTCCTAATGATGATTTAATTAAATCACATGGATAAAGAGGTCGAATTAAAATTGTCTTAAATTATGATTTTATTTTAATTTATAATTGTTTTACATTAAAAATATCTAAATCTTTTTTTAATTTATTTGATGCTAAAAATTCAAATACGGTTTAAACTTTTTTAATCTAATGGTATAAAATTTATATTATGAAAA
>VANL01001857.1:0-10195 GCA_006352455.1 Brachionus sp. 'Tiscar' | reverse complement strand
TATTTCTTCTTTTTACCCTGAAAAATCAGACATTTAAAAATATGTATCCTGTTATTCTCAATTTCAATATATAATTTAAATTACCATTTATAAATTACAATATATGATTTTAAAAAAATTTAATTTTCTTCTATTTTAACTTATTTTATTTTGATTTTTTTTTTAATCTGAAGGAGCCTTAGCTCGATACAGATATACAAATAAATAAATAAAATAAATAATTTTTTTATATAATACATTTATTACATTTTATCTAGTAAGTTCATTTTTTTATATAGTATACATTAATATTATGTGTTTAATAAAACTTTTTAGAGCTATTTATTGGTTTAAATAAAATTACTGTGCAAAAAATTTAACTATTTATTAATTTTTTTATTTGAAATAATGATTTTTTTCAGAACAGAAACAACGAAATAAATTGAATAAAATTATTTTTATTTTTTTAATTATTGCTTAGCTAACACAATCACTTTTTTGTTTGAATAATTTTTTTATAAAAAAAATTAAATTCAGTTTTAAATTGAATAATAAATTTAAAATTTACATATAAAAATAGTTTAAAAATATAAATATTCGTTTATTTATCATTCTTTGGGAATAAAACATTCAAAATTTTTTCAAAACATTTAAATCACCAAAATTCGTTTGAAATTTTGTAATGCTTTTGATATTTTTTTATTTAATTCAGTCTCTCAATTGATAAAATAAAATATAAGCATTTGAGCTTTGCAGTGCACTAGTTTGAATTTCTTTTACACTTGAAATAAAAATAAAATAAAAAAATAAACCACCTATTTTCCTAATTAAAACTTACGATTGATCATTAAAATAATACCATCTTTTGGTAAACGGATTTTTGCAGTAAGCAACATAATGACCGGATGATTCAGTACCACTGTGAAGAGATATCCCATACAAATCATATATACATTTTGTATTATTTTGACCTGATATTGGATCGATATTGCAGTTCAAATATTTACTAATATCTAATCCATCAATAGGATACTCGACAGGCAAACTAATTTTGTTGTTGAAACGGGCTCTTAGGAATCTTTTAAGATGAATGACTAAAATCTTGGGTGGTTTTTCGATTGAATATCTTTTAGCACAGCGCCGCTTTTCTTTGCAATTCGAACAAACCGGTTTATTATCTCCGTCGAGAATTTCCTCACTCATAAACAATTTAATACAATCATCTAGTTTGATCGAGGTGCTCTTAATTTTATTATTTTGAATAAATTTTTTAAATTTTATCATAAAATTTATACTCTGGTCGGAATTGGAACTGCTAGATCCCAAAAAAGTTCAAATGTGGTTGATTTGAATTCACATTTTGTACACCTTAGTGTGCTTTTTAGCTGTCCAACAAACATGTCTTGAAAAAATTAAGCAATTGCATCAAATAAATTTTGCTGCAAAATAAGAATTAGTTTACCACTGATTCTACTTCTTTCACATCTAAAATTCACTTTCCAATGAGCATCGGATTTCTCTTGATCACTTAATAATATAAAATTTTAGCTATTTTAAATGTAAATAATTTAAATAATCTTTTTAAACAAAAAAAAATTAATATATAAATATTGTGTTATTTACGCGTTCTTTAATCTATCTGAAAAGAACTTTCCATTTCATTTGCAGAAAAAAATATGAATAATTTTATTACTTCTTTTGTCATTTTTTAGGCATTCTAATATTTTTATATATAAAAACTTGGTATTGTGAAATTCAAAAACAAAAAGAACAAAAATTCTTCCTATTTTGATAAATAAAAATTTACTAAAAAATAAAATATATTTAATAAAATACTACAATTTTGTTGCTGCTTTTTTACCTTAAATTATATTTCTGGTAATAAAAAACAAAAAATAAAATACCAATAAAATTTAAATTGATTATTGATTTGGTTTATCTAAAAAAAGAAAATAAGGTTTTTATTTTGGGTAAAGAAGATGCTACTTGTTGCATTTAGTTGCAGTATAATCATTTTAGTAGATTTTTATTTATCAAAAAATGAAAAATTTTTGTTCTTTTTGTTTTTTAAATTCACAACGACTTAAAACTTAAACCCGGAGGGTTTTTCGCCGATTTATCTTAGATTTTAGTTAAACAAATTCAATCATTTCTTTTTTCAATCAAAAATCTAAAATATATTAATTTTTTGTTGCAAAATTAGCTTTTTTATTTGAATAAAAAGTAAAAAGAAAAGATAACTCAAAGTGTACATACAAAACTTAAAAAAATTACAAAATTATGGCAATGTGAAATTCGGTACAAAAAACAAAAAAATTTTCAAAAATGCAAAAGCTCAAGCTATAAATGAGCACAACATTTTCTGTAAATTGTAGCACCTGGTACCAATATATTGATTCTGCAAAACTCTGCAACATTCAGAACTATGTGAATTTTAGTACATAAAGAAATGCTTGTGAATTTAGGATTTTTACTTCAACTTTAAGTGGAGATACAGAGGATGTAACAGTAGCTAAAATTTATATAAAATATTTCGGTCGGTCCAAATTAAATCTCTGTTTTTGTACTAAAATTCACAAAGTTCTGAATTTTGCTGAATTTGTCATTATATTGGTGGTAGAAAGAATGTACCAGGTGCTAACAATTAACAGAACATATTATAACTTTTGTTCTAATTCTCAAAAACTCTGTTGTTCTGCAGATGAATCAAATTGAAACAGCTGATGTTTCACCTATTGCGAAAGTCTGCAGATTAATAAACTTTTATTTTTAAAACTTTTAAAATAGCATGCAATTGTGCAGAATTCAAACAGATTTTGTAGACTACCGCAGTGTGTGAAACAACAGTTGTTTCACTTTAAATTTATTTTAAAAAAAATTTATTTTTGATTAAAAAATTTCCAATAATTAACATACTAACATTTTACATAACACTTTTTATGATACCTTAGTCTGATACCAATAAATAAAAGTTAACTATTAATAGAATAAAAATGGCAGGGTATGTTGATTAATTATATCTTAATGTATACGCAGAAATAATAAAAGTAATATTAAAATATGGACTGTAATAAAAAGACGGCTTATTTATGATAAAAATTTCCCATTGAATAATGCAAATTTTTACCTTTCAGTTACAGTTTGTCAAAGTTTTACACTCATATTGAAATTTTTTTTTTATTAATTTTTATTTATTATTTCAGTATTTAATTATATCTGTACCATTCGGTAAAAAAAAAAAAAAAAAAACTTAACATTTTATAATTAACAGCATTAAAATATAATTAATTTCTTCTTGTTTAGTTTAAAAACTTTTCCACTTTTTTTAGTTTAAAAAACTAATTAAAAATTTCTTAATTACAAATTTACTCTAAAAATTGAGAATCAAAAATTAAATTTATTATGACAAAAGAAAACTAGAACTAAACTTTTTGAACTTTCTATTAAATAAAATCATTTCTTCTTACGAATGTGTACAATATTGTATAGTTTGTAAAACTACCGTATTTCCTCAAATAGAAGTAACCACAAATAGAAGAAACTTGCTACTATTTCAGTCAAAAATCAGTCTTTATTTGAGTTTTTTTTTTACAAAAAATGTGTCTCATTTAAAAGAAAATTTAAGAATCATGTCTCATGTAAAACATGCATTTTCTTGTTTCTAATAGAAGAAAAAAATAGCGATAAATTTCTTTTAATTGAGTCACATTTTCGGAGTGAAAAATTTTCGAATAGAAGAAATTCTTTGATGACCGAACTTTCTGCTCAATTAGTAAAAAAATTAAATCGTTTTTCTTTTTTGTTTTGTAATTTATGTACTAAAATTTCACATTGCCTCTTCTTGGTAGAAAAGGACATGTATTTTACGGGCCCTTATAGTTTTTTTTTAAGGTTAATTGAAATTTAGTATACATTTTGAGGAAAAAATTTTTAAAATTAAAAAAGTTATAGTGCTGCTTCACTACATTTAATTTACCATTTTTTACGTTTTACTTAAATTTACCGAAATTTGGGTCAATTTTCGTGAAAAAATTTTTTATTTTTTTATCAATTTTTATTTTTTTTACATTTTCAGAATTTTGAAAAAAAATAATTTTTTTCATGAAAATTGTTTTTTTTCGAGAAATTTTAGATTTTGTTTTTACAATAATTATGGAAAATTTACCATAATTTTCGTTATTTCACGATAAAAACCTGTTTTTAGATAACCATATTTAATAATAAATATAGTAAAATATGGTAAATTCATCGTAGCGTAGCAGCAGTGTATTTTCAGTCAAGAAGCAATTTTGTTTACTTTTTCTTTTTCAAATATAAAAATTTTAGTTTTTTCAAATATTTACTTCATTTTATCCCATATTTTCTCATCAATTGAATAAGGAGCTGGCTTAATCTTAACTAAATTTACATCTTCGTGCAGCCCTTTTATTAAATATGTCAAAAATTCTAGAATAAAATTGAAATTTTTGTTTATTTTATTTTTAGAATGAATTAAATGATTTCTACCTTCGGCGTCTTGTTGAGAGTAGCCAGAAAAACTAGGCGAATATTTGATCAGCTGTAATCGAAATTCCTGTGGATTTACCGTTGAGTCATTATTGCCTTTCCACATTTTTTTAATCAATTCTGCAAATGAACTGAATAAAAAACCTTTCATTTGACTCAATGTTCTATTTAAATCAGGTGCATACGAACTTGTCAATATATACTCAACTAGAAATTTTGTATTGCTCAAACATTGTAGAATTGAATTCATAAAACACTTTTTTTTACCAAGTTTAATTAATAAAAAAAATTAGAAAATTTTTTTTTTTCAAAAATTGAAATAAAATTACCGTATTGCCTAAATTGCGTAAACCAACGTTGCCTCGATCAGCTAACAAGTTGATTTCGTTTAATCTTTCATCTTTTGCACCATTATAATTAGAGTTTATTTTAGATAGCAATCCGTCATGATTATTTCTAATAGACTGAGACGAAGAAGAAGATGTAGAAGTCACGGATGCAGTTGAGGTAGAAGTATTAGCATTTTTTATTGTCATATACTGATTAGTAAAGCCTGCTCTGTTGATTGATTTAGCTTCCGTCACACTATTATTCTCGTTTCTAATATTCTCATATTTTGCGCTCTTGAAATCTTTTAGTGTGTTCGCGTCCGAGCTATTTAAGCCGGAGTTTAGATGCCGATTGAGCATATCAGAAGAAATTAACTTGGATGTGTTGGATGAAAATCGATTGGACACCGAGGTTGACCGGGCTGGCGGCGTTGAAGTCGCACTGGGCAGTTTAGTTTGATCGTACGCACTAATTTTGTGGATAGCGGTCCCGCGTTGGCCCGACACTGGCGGATATTTGCTGGCGGCTTGCGAAATTAGTGGATAATTATAAGAAGGTAGGCTTGATATGTAATTTCGTTGCGGTGCCGGGCTTTGGGTTCGACCCCGGTTTACTACACCGGGTCTATTCAACGTTGAATATGAACTCATTCTTGGCGATTCTAGTTTTAATTTATTACACCAATTTATATCATTTTCAAAGTATTTTAAAATTTTTTTTTTAAAACTAAATGCTTATCTTTTTTAAAACAAATAAAAATCTATTAAAATTTAAAAAAAATAAAAATAAAAATTTTAGTTTATGTATCCATGGTTTCGTTCAATTTAATTCATTTAAAAATAAAAAACATTTTTTTTTAAAGATCGGCTTTATTATTAAAAATATATGGTCATTAGAACTGAAACCCTTGTGGAACTAAATAATATTGTTTCTTATAATTTTTTAGTTTAAAGAGAACACTTAAAAATTATGTTTAATTCAGCCAAATTTAGCTCTAATTTTCTAAAAAATAGAGCAGAAATTCTAAAAAGCAGATTGAGTTTTATTAAAATTGACAGAAATTGATAAAAAAAAATAAGATACAAAACAAATTTTAAAATTTTTATTTATTTCTTCTTATTTGTTATTTTAATTAAATGCTATTTATGTCTAAATTTTTTAATTAAAAAAAAAAAAAAAAAGATCACCAATGTAGCTATTTAATAAACATGCTTTTGAAGTGCTTTAGCTCAGAAGAAAAGAATTATGTTAGAAAAGATGTCTAAAGTGATTAGGAGAAAAATTTTAAAACAAAATTAAGAAATGATAAAATGCCTATTTCGAATGGGTTATAAATTACTCTTTGAGAAGAAAAAAAAAATTTCTCTCTATTCAAAAAATTACAAACTTTTTTTTTTTTTTTTAATTTTTAATTATTTAATTTCATAACCTTAAGATTAAAATAGTTTTAGTTGTCTCATTTAAAATTACTATAAATTGTCGATTACAATAATAGTAAACAAAATAATGTTTGTATTATGAAAATAAATTATTTAGATAGTAAAAAAAGTACTTAATTATTTTTTCATAATAGATATGTGGGCGTCAAATATTTGGATTTTTGCGAACAAGATTTCTACAAGTCACATTAATTATTACAACATTGCTGGACTAAACCACCAATAAGGCTTTGTTTGATTGCCAAATTTTGAATTATACTTAGGGCCTAAATCTCTTGATAGCTAAGGTAATATTTTATGTTGATAGTGTTTTGGTCATAAGGGCATATGAAAATATTTTTTTGTCATTAACCTAATTTGGTATGTGGCAAACTTATCTTCAAAATAACCAATTAACTAGTTGTTGTACTGAAAAAAACAAGAAGAAAATAAACTCTAACTCTAAAATTATCATTTTTAAATTGTTGCTAATGAATTTTATTTTAGCTAATGTTTAATATTCATAAAATTTTAATTCTTAATTTGGATTATTTTAAATTTGAGCGTTAGTGACTTGTCAATTAGGCTAGTTAAAAAAAATTATATTGAATCCTAGACTCAAACTATTCAAAAAAATTAATTAATAAATTCTAAAATTATTTTATTTGGCAATTACATTACCGTTTTGAATTAGGCATCCTGTCACTTAGACATGAAAAAAAAATTCGAAATTTTAAAATTTTATTTTTATAATTTAATGGTCTAACCTTCACTTAGACTATTTGAAATATAAGTTATAAGCTTGAACTATCTCATATTATAATTTGAATTTAGTTTGTTAAGAAAAAAAAAAGAATATATAATGATTGCTTGAGCTTAGTATCGAAACATGTAGCTTTATAAACAGACACACATAATTAATAAGCTTTTTTTATTAAAAAAAATTAACATAAAATTTATTTTTATGTAAGTTGAATTTAGAATTGGTAGTCTGGTAATAAGAAATTAAATATTTTAAATTAAATGAATTTATTATTTATTGATATTGATACGATATATGTTGGATAATAAATTATTGCAGTTTTACAAGTTGAGAGAATTTTTTGTTAAAAGTGTCAGATAGACAAATGAGTGTAATTTTTTTTTTAAATGAAATTTAAAACTCTTCAAGTTTCGAATGAAAAATTGATCATTCAAAAATAAGATGATTAAAAATGAAATTAACTTTTTGCTATATTAAATTTTATTATTTTATCAAAAATTTTTTTTTAGAAAAAAAACAGTTAGTTGACTTCATCATTTGTTTAGTTAAAATTGAAGAAGTACTCAAGCAATTAAGTGAGTATAAAAGAACAAAAAAGAAAGGCAAACAGGTCCGGAACCAGTTTATCAAAATACTCAAAACTTAAAAAATCACTGCTTTCAGATTTCTAAAAAAAAAAATTTGATTATTTCGAATGAAAAAACTTTATTTTTTATGAAAATTTAAGCTATCTTTTTTAAATTTTAAATTTCTAATTTTTAAAGTGGGCTTTTAAATGGCTTAGATAAAACTTCGGTTAGCATACATAATAAATTTATTTTATTAGCCTAAAGATTTAAAAAAAATCATTTATTATGTAAAAAAAAAATGCGAAGGAACTAAAATTTAAAATAATTAGATGATATTCTTATATGCTGGCAAAAGGAATTTTAATTAAATTTGTTTTAATTTTTTGTGCTTGAATTAAAAAATGTATCCAATGTTGAAATAACATGGAAAAAGTGCGATGTTTCAAATATTTTTTTCAGTTTAAAATAAAATAATAATTAAAAAAAAAATTTAAATATTTTTTATCAATTTTTCAAATAAATTTTAAACTCGTTCTTTTTCACTAACAAGCTTAATTTGATATTGTGAATTTCAAAGAAAAAAAATAACAGAAATTCTTCCTTTTATGATCAATTAAAATTTACTGAAATGAAATATGTTTATAAAAATACTGCAACATCCGGTCTCTGATTTTTACCTTTTTTATCTATAAAAATTATGAAAATGCTTGAAATATTAAATTAAATTAATTTTTTTATATGAAACTGAAAAAACTATTTTAATTACTATTTTAACCAAAATTTACAATATTGATTAACCAAGTAGTCAATAACCAACATCACTATTACTTTTCCCATCCCTCTGATTTTTTAAAATTAGTCTTATTAATTTGAAATAAATTTATTTGATACAATTGGTGAAGAAAAGAAATCATACCGAAAATGCTACTTGAAAGATAAATGTATCGTAAAATGAAGTGATTTTGTGAGCCACTTTTTTTTATAAAAAAAATTAGGGATCATATTCTGATAAAGTCCAGTTTTTATAAAAAAAATATAAAAATGTCTAATGTTATGTATTTTTTTCTCTTATATTGAATTCGTTTTAAAAAAAAGCTTATCGCGTGTCAGCTTCTTTAATTAAATAAACATTTCCTGTGTGACCAGTCCAAAGTCAAAAAACTAGATATTTATTTCTTTAGGTTTAAAACTTTAAAATAATTTTTTGATATTTAATTGTATTATTTTCTATTTCATCTATTGAAATAATTTGTAAATTAGCATTTATCACTTCAATTGATGCATTATTATTGGGACCAGCGAATTTAACAATTTGTAATAACTTTTTTTCCATAGGTCTATAACGTGTTCTGCAAAATTTATTAGCTAATAAAAAGCATGCTTCACCAAGTTGCTATCTTTGAAAAAACTCTGTAAATCTGCAAAATAGTATATGAATCAGAAATTTTTCAAAATTTAATTGCAGAGCTTATGGATAATACATACTTTGTATCAGCTGATACATTTTGCTATGGAAAAAAAGTTATTAAAATTTAAAATTTTTGTTCTTGTTTTTTTGTTCCAAAATTTACAATGTCTTAAGTCTCACTTGTACATATCTTCAATTGATATGACATTCATTGGTTAATAACCGGTTGCGTGTTTATTATTACTTTCAAAAGTCTCAAAACCAGAAAATTTTGCATTGATTTCTCAACTGCTGGGCTAAATCCGTAGTCTTTGTTATTTTAATTTTCAATTGTATTTGCTTTTAAGAGCTACAAAGTAAATCAATATTAACAAAATTATATATTTTCTGAAAAAAAAGAAAAAATTCTTCGGAATGAACTATTAATTGTTTTTTTAAAAATTCTTCTCATATTTTAATTAAAATTTAATGGCCAAGTTTCAAAGCAGACTTGACACCTTTTATCTATTTTTCAAAAATAATAAGCTTTTTTAAAAAAAAAAATTTTGGTGGCATGTTGTAGAATGATGAATGATCCATACCATAAGGCGTTCTTCTGCTCAATGGTAATGAAAATCGAATTATTTTAGGGCACTATTTACAAAAATTGTTCAATATGAAATTTTGCTTCAAAAATTCTTTCTTTAATGATAAATTAAAATTTACTGAAATAAAAATACTAAAACATGGTGCAAATTACTTTGTTGTATCTTTCTTGCCAAAAATAAAGACTATATTTTCTTTCTTTTTTTTCTTTTAGGTTTAACCAAATCAATAATCAATTTAAATCTTATTGAAATAATAATAAATATTGAAACAAAATTAACATAATTATGAATGAAAATTCCTTTATGAGCGGCACGTCTTTGCAAAGAACGCCCCCCAACTCTATGCCACCCAGTGTTAGCTTTGTCTCCGAGACAGCCAAACGTCCAAGAGCATATACGAGCCCAAATGGTAGCCCTCCGGAATCCAGATACGTAAGTATTGCTGATTTTTCTACTCTGAAAAGTCGCTTCTCACTACTGGAAGCGCTTTTAAATTCCAAAGAAAAAACAATAGCTAGTCTTGAAGTTAACTCACAAGACAATACAATCACTTACCTAGAAGCTAAAGTGAATGATCTTACCTCGGATATTAGCAAAATTCAGGCTGAACTGAACATCTTAAACGAGAAATCTGA
>VANL01001856.1:0-10199 GCA_006352455.1 Brachionus sp. 'Tiscar' | reverse complement strand
ACCTTAAACATAAAGAATTAAATATTGAAAATTTTGTCAATAAATTTTTAACTTTAACCAATAAGTTAGGCTCAATGATTGAAGAAGAAAAAATGTTTTACTTTAGAGAAGGTTTAAAAGAAAACACAAAGACTAACACACTTTTTTTAATTCTTCGAAAACTGTTTTATTTTTCTTGGACGTCTCAAACTCCAACTCTGTAACATACCCATAATATTTGCATTTATCTATCAGATCCATGTTGCTCTCATACTCTATTTGATTCAATAAATCGAGAGTATTACTAATATAATCCTTGTTATTCTCATCGTTCAATAACTCTTTTATGATTGATTTAGTAAATTCATTTTCCAAAAGCCTTTCTTTTTTTCAAAATTCTATATGCATTTGTTTGAACCTAACGTGTGTCTTTTTAAAATTGCTTACTAGTCTAAGATTAGTTGTTCTGCATCGTTTGGGTATGTAGTACACATATCTTAATAAGTTGTTATCAAGCCTCTTGACTGATTTCATATTTGTTTTTGTAAGGCAGAATATATGTCTTGTACAAATGTCCCTTTAGAAATGGACAAGTGTTTTCTGTTAGGATTTATAAGTTCTTAAGCCAGGCCAATGCACCAAGAGCAGCCCTTTTTCTTGTTTCTAAGTGATTTGATCACTATTTTGCTCTTTTTGTCTTTTATTTACATCAAAAAAATTATTTTAGTTAAAAAAAAGTTTCAAAAAATTTGTTGCAGTATTTTTTTAAATATATTTTATTTTAGTAAATTTTGATTTATCAAAAAAGGAATAATTTTGAATGTTTTTTTTTTATTTTTTGAAATTCACAATACCAATTTATCAAAATAGGAAATTTTTTTATTAAATAAGTTTTTGCTAAAATACATTAAACGAATCACAATTAAAGTGTTTAAGATGAACCGCAAAACACAAAAAAAAATTTAAGATATTTTTTTAAATTTTTACAATAAAAACTAAACTTGTTCTATTTCACCAACAAGTTTAAATTTAAATTTAAAAATGCTTGCAATATTAACTTGAAATTATTTTTTTATTTTAGACTGAAAAAATATTTGAAACATCAAACTTTTTCTATGCTATTTCAACATTGGATACATTTTTTAAATTCAAACACAAAAATTCAAACAAATGTAATTGAAAATAAAATATTCTAATTTTATATATTTATGACTTTTCAGTATATTATTGATGACATTTAAAAAAAGATGATGAATTTTGTCTTGAAATAATTTGGCCTGCTTGTGCTTTGTTTTAGAGTTAGAAAAAAAAATTGGAATAAAACCTAATTTTATTTTTGTATTTTTTAAAATTCTTTAATTTGAACTAAACAATTATTTGCTAGAAATTGACAAAATAAAAACAAAATGTTCTAAAATTTTAAAGTCTGACACATTTTGGTGGCTCAGTGCTCAAAAAACCTCTGGTCTGTGTCCATGGCTGGTCAAAGACAGCGATTCGGCACGAGAATGACATAGTTCCAGTTGGTTCAGTAACACTAACGTCCAATGTGAATCTGTAAATTACGCCAGCAACTGTTTGAGTAGTTAAATCGCGAATATTCTTGACAGCATGTTCACCTTGTGAACTAGTGTACTGCGACAACTGACTTGTTGACCATTTGGCTATTTCCCAAGCGGCATCGTCGACAGCTCCTGGTTGTAAACCTCCCAATTGACAGCTACCCAATGCAGCTAGAGCCAATAAAATAACAATTTTCTTAAACATTTTATTTATTTTAAATATTTTAGATAATAATTTTTAGAAATTTTTTTAGCCAATATTTATATCCAAAAAAAAATAAGATTTTTTTTTTAAATTTAATTTTAGATCAACTTTGCTAATATCATTTTAGTTGACATATTGTTAATTTTTTATTTATTTAATATTTTTTCAAATATTTTACAGAATAAATATCAAATTTCTTTTCTTTTTTTTTTAAGGAAAAATAAATTACCTAGACAGATTTTGCTTAAATTGGCGTTTTTGAACCCACCTTTTTTTTTCTCAAATAATTAAATCTCTTAAACGCTAAATTAAATAATATATTTTATCCCTTGGGAAATTATTTTATTTGGTAAATCGAACATAATCTGCTTTCTACTGAAACAACTAAAATATTAAGACATTTTAGACAGACAATTAATTTGTCGATGCATCAAAAAAATTGTGATTGATTTTTAACAAAATGATCTCTTAAATTTCAAAAACTTGAAAATCAATTAAAACATTTTTAATCTCATAAATGCAGTTTTTGTTTCTAAATTTTAATCTTTAGTAATTAAAATCACGTGATAAAAATATTAAAAAAAAACAAAGCTAGTATGCTAACATGACATGATATGTTTTTATTCAATTAATGAGATATATTTTTGAAAAAAAATCAATATTTTATATCATTTTGATTTTTTTGTTTTTTATCAGACCGAAACTTTGTTAAAAAAATGAACGTCATACGAGTCAGCATAATTCATACAGAATTACTAAGTCTAAAAAATAGTTCTATGATGCATGCACAAGTTAAATCGCATTCTAGACGTGATGATGATTTAATAAAAATTTTATTTATGGCTTTATTTAGTTTTATTTATAGTTAAATTTAATATCAATCTCTTGCAACTATATGTGTATCACTTATTATCTTTCAAATTTATTTTCTTCAAGTAAATGAGATATTCCTTTAATGGAAAAAGGACATATGTATTACTCAGATGCTCTCTCAAGCTTAGAGATTCCTTTTTTCAATAGTTGAAACAATAAAAATTTTAAACAAATTTTTTAATTAAATTTTAAAAACTAAAATGAAATTTTATGCAAGAACGTGTTGATTATTCTAATACATTTTTAAAAACTCAAATGGAACATAGTCAATTTTTTGCCCTAATTAACTTTTACTTATTTATAATTCGTAGTTTACTAGATGCTTTCCATTCTTTCTCTCCAATAGCTCTAATTATGTTTAATATTTTAGAAGTTCTTTGATTGATTATTTTGTTTTAAGCCTGGGTCCAAAGTAAATGTATCGAGGGATACATATATGTATTTTTTAAAAGAATACATAAAGCATGTATTCTCGGATACAAAAAATTTTTTTATTTTTTTGATTCACAAAATACATTTCGGATACATTAGAATACATTTTGATGCATCCTCCCATAAATATATATTTTATGTATCCTCGGATACATGCCAACATTTTATGTATACTCGGACTCATCTATACCATAACTTCTTATCAGTAAACAATTAATACTAAGTCTAGTTTCTAATATGAGCTAAAAAGAAAAACTTTTTTTCTCTTTTCTTTTTTCAAATTTTCAAAAATTAGAAACAGAAACTTACACATTTATTAATTTTTAATGTAAAAAAAAAATCTCGATTTAATTATTTAAAGTTTGAAATGAAGCATGAGCAGAATCAATAATCTAAATAAATTTTTTCTTGTTTTTCCTTGGTTATTGATCCAAGAATACAAAACTTTAATGAGCAGTTCCATTCGTCTTAAATTCTCAATTTTTTAAGGAAATTTCTTTAATTTTATCTTTCATTTTTTCTTCAAGGTCTTCTAAGTTTTATATTCTTTCATTTTTACTTCCTAGTATTTCGTTTAGTTCACCAAGGACCGATTTCTTACTAGTTTTTTTTTCCAATTTTTGCCTTTAAATTTAAATCAAAATAATTTAGAATTAAATTTGGTGAATTTGTATTGAATCAATAAGGCAAATAGAGTATTAGAAATGATTCAAAAGGCATTTAAATTTAAGAACGCAACTAACAAAAAAATCTTGTACACACATCCCTTGTTAGACCTAACTTAGAATATGCAATAAGTTGTTGGTGTCCATATCTTGAAAAAGACATAAAAGAGTTGTGAAAAAGTCAGAGAAGGACAACAAAAATGATAGATTAAATAAGCTGGAATTGTCAGATTTACAGACAAGTGGTAATTAAGTGGAACAAATTACCAATCAGTGTTGTTATTGCTCCAAATGTGAATAGCTTCAAATAGAAACTTGATGCTTGTATGGCGATTAATTACGCTTTGGCTCCATAGGGCTTTGCTTGAATTTAAAAGCAAATAATTAAAATAAATTTTTTTTTTTTAAATTTTATTTTTCAAGTTAATAAATAAAAAGAAAGTAAGTTATTTTTCAAAAGCCATCACTTTGCTCTTATTGCTTTTAGCTTTGGTGAAAATAATTTGAAAAAGCAAGTCAACAATCTCAGCAAAGCTTAGAACACTAATTCCCAAGAAAAGACCCAATGTTCCTCCAATACTTCCGACCAAGCCATCCCATGTCACACTCGGACTCTGGCCTATTTCAGTCTCTCTAATCTTTTCATAGTAAACATTTACTGCGAGTATATTTTCACGCAGTTCTTCAATGCTTATATTCGATCTATTTCCAAATAATGTTTTTATGTTACGATGATATTTTATCAAATCATTGCCATATGATACTGACGGATATTTATTTTCTGATTTTGTTATTTCAAAACTAGTTGATACACATTCAAGTGGACAGCTAGTCTTTAAGTTATTTTTGAAATTAAAAGTTGCTAAATCAAGAGCAATTTGCATTGAACAAATTTGTTCAGTAATATTATCGCAAATGTTACCATTTTCTGAAACAATGTTATGTCCGATTTCATCACAATTACACTTCTTGTAAGCTTCTGATTGCATATACGCATAAAAACAGTCAATTTGACTATAAGCTAGATTTGATCTGAACACTTTTCTGTAATATTCTGAATCAAATGAATCAATTGAGTCTAAATTAGCAACACATTCACTGTAAGGCTGGCCCAACTGTTCATTTTTGAACCTTTCAATGACCAAATTTGAACTAGTTCCAGTTGAAACATCAAAACCCTCGCCAATTTTTGGTAAAAATAAGTTGTCATTTATAAAAATATGAGCACCAACTCCAGTGCTTAAAGTTTTTTGATCTTCAGATATGCCAGCAAATAGTTCAATCATAAGTCCATTGTATTTTCCTGATTGATATGATTTTTTTAAGCTTGACTGCTTTTCTTCATATTTTTGACCTGAATTAAATCTATAACAAGTTCCGAACATTGTGTCGTAAAAAAGTACCCAGTCACTTTTGTTACATGGCTGCATATTGTAAAGACAGCTAATGAACATTTTCTCGTAAGGAATTGTGATATTTTTTCTATTCTCCTTTAGGGCAGTCTTTGAAAATGATGTTGCCAAATAGCGAGTGAACATATAGTTAAAATGAAGAAGTGATTCATCTTCAATTTTACCTCTAAAAATTTGTTTAAGATAGAATTGTGGAAAAGCGGTCAAATTGTTATCTTTCAAAACTTCTGAGACATATGCTAGGTCTTCTTCGTTAACAAATGAATTGACATTGCATACAGTCACTGCCGGAAATGGCAAGAAATCTTTGTCAACTACTTTTATAGTTGTCACTACATCATATTTTAAGAAATTGATCAAAATATTTGTAATTATCCAAAAGCAAAAGCCATTTGAGGCTAGGAAAGCAAAAATCCACATTACTCGAATAGCATTGTTCTCAGTCCGAAATATGTTCGGAAAACCATGCATTGTCATTGAATCAGTCCATTTTTTGAAAATGTCAAACAATTTAAATTTTTTCTTTGAATCAGCCATTTTAAAATTAAATTTGTTTTTTTTCGGTAAATTCTAAAAATTTCTTTTTTTTTTTTATAGATCTTTACATTCAATTTCCTCAAGACTTCATTAATCAAGTATCCGGAAAATTTTTTTATTTTATTAAACACTAAGTTTTTTTTGTTTGTGTATGTATTGAATATTGATTTTTGATTTTAAAACAATTAGAAAAAGCAAATAAAATTTTATTTAGTCTTTTAAATTTTTTGGTTTATGGCCTTTATTAGATGATGCAGAGAATTATAATCAGACATCATCATCGAAGGTTCTAGATTGAGTACCATTAATATTTTTCAAGAATTCAAAAAAGCTTCTGAAAATTAGCCCCAGTTTTAATTCTCAATTATTTGATTTAGATTTAAACACGTGACTTATTTTTTCTGTAAATTAAATTTATTTAACAAACTTGGCTTTTTAATAAAACATCTAGGAAATGAAAAAGTTTGCTTTGACTTTCATAGTCCAATTAAACTAATTACCAATTGTCAATTAGCACTTTTGGAGAGAGAAAAAAAAATATATACATTTATTTTTCAATTAATTTTTCAATTTTAGAGATACAAAAAAATATGTCGTTGAAATATTTTTATTTAATTTTATGTTTGTCTATTAGTTTTGTCGAGTCGCAACTAATTGATTTTTTGAGAGCTTCATACTGGAAAAAAATCCAACCATCTTATTTAGTTGATTTATATTTTTTTTACAAAATAAGTGAACAAAATGAGGCAATATTGAATAAATTGAACAAGTTGGAAACAAATATTTCTCTTCTTAAAAAAAAGGCATCTTCTTCTATTCAGCAGACATGCTCATCAATCGACTTGACTTGTGTACCAAATGATTGTTCACAATTTCGCCGATGCATCGACGGCCAAATTGTCTTGTTAAAATGTCCTAATAATTTAGTTTTCTCAATACAAAGCAGATCATGTCAATTTCCTAAATAAATAAATTATCAATTGAAAAATTTTTTTTAATTTAAATTGGCGCTTAATAGATTTAATTTTAATAGAAAAAAAAAAATTTATCAAATAAATTTGCACCTTAGTAAACTATAATTAAAAAATTTATCATATATGGTAACTGGTTTACAGTGACCAAGAAAAAAAGTTGGTGTGTAGCTTTCTTAGACATTGGAGAGAATTTTTATTAGTGATTAATTGCATTATGTCTTTAAGACTTATGACTTGGTTAACTTACTATTATACAATTATTCTAATATTTTTTTTTTATTTTATTTATTTCAATGAACGCCTTAAAGGCGATGTAAAAAAAATAATAATTTAAGGATCAAACAATTAGAATCCAGCAGCGATGGAGACTATCTATTAAGGTAAGATTCTCTTCCCTTTCCAGTGTCAATAGGCTTTCGTAAGTTCTATAAGCATTCTTTTAAAGGTCTCATCACCAATATTTCTTAAGCATTCTTCTATTGAGTCACTAATACCATTTGATTCTTTTTTAGTTAGCTCCTTCTTTTTAAGTTCTACAAGTTTAGCTATGTTAAAAACCTCGATTCTGTCTTCTTCTAAACAATCAAGTACCACTTTAATTATAGACTTGTTGCTAAATTCCTCTTTTTTAATGAGACTTTTTTCCAACTCTCTGATTATATTTAGTGTGAGTTTGTTAGTTAGAAGCCCTTTTAAAAATGCCAGTTTTTCTTTCAATAGTTTAATTTCCATCTTTTCAAGTCCAAGTGCGAGCAGCAGATTTGTCGTTTTAGATGTTTTTTTTTAGGTTAAGCATCTTTTTTATCATAGTAGCTTCTGTCCTTTGTATTTTCTTTAGTTGTTCCCTGCTTAGTACATAATTTTCTAGTCCATAAGTTAGTGTCAGTCTTATAAAAACTTTATAGAGATGTAGTTTAATTCTAATTCCTAAGAATTTGTTGTCAATTTGTAAATTTTTTAGAATAAAGAAAGATTTGATTTGAATGCAGATTTTATTCTTGATTCAATATGATTCTTGTTATTATTACTTCTGTTAAGTAGCACCCCAAGATATCTAAGTTTATCTACATATTTTATTTCTTCATTATTCATTCTTGGTTTAACTAATCCTTGAATAAAACAGTAAACTTAATTGTTTAAATTATTTAATTGTTGGACTTGAGAAAAGCTCTTTGCTTTTTGACCGGAATATTGGATTAAATGAATCAATTTTTAAATTTTAATTCTATCATAATTAATAATATTGTTGTATATAAATTATTTTTAATTTTTATTTCAAAATAAAAAAAATTTCAGTTCTATTACGAAAAATTTTTCTTATTTTATCCTATTGATTTGACTGGTATGAATTATTTGAATGTTTAGTTTAGAGATAATAAGCATTTAAGTAGACAAAAAATAAAAATTATATTTTTGAAAAAAATATTTGGTTTTTTTATAGATTAAAAATTTTAAAAAATATATAAAAAATATTTCTTATTTCAAATTATATATATTTTTTAGTAAACCAAATTAATAATCAATTTAAATCTTGATAATGATTTTTTATTTGTCTTATTTTGAAAATTATACTTGTTGCAATTATTATGTGACATTTATCGTTGAATTTCAGAGAACAAAAAATGAAATTTCTAAATTTACTAAGACTTAATAAAATAGTTAGATAATTAATTTTGTTTAAATTTTTAATAAAATTGGGAAAATTGGTGAAGCAAATCGAGGCCGATCTATTCATTTTTGTCAATATTGTCAATCAAACCCACAATAAAAACATAAAGCCTCGAGCAAGCCGTCATTTCTAAACAAAAATGATCCAAAAATTTTTTTTTATTTTGTTCTAATTACTAGAAACTTTTCATTTCGACCAGTTAATATGAATTTACTATAAACTTTATCAACTTGACATGACAATAAATAACTAATAATTTAACATGGAAAATAAAAATTTAATAAAAAAAATTTATTAAAATTAAAAAAAAATATGTTTTTGAGAGGGCAGCATCTAGCTCTATGTGCCATATTTATATTTTTTTCTTCATGGATTCTATTTACCTACGAGATCTATGTATTTCACCAAGAAATAAAAAATGCTCGTTTAGTCTTTAGTCCTATATTTATATGTAATTTAATTTAATTATTAGTGTTAATATTTTATCTTGGTTTAAATTTTTTTTTTCAGATGAGCTTGTTTCGATTGTAATCACATTGCTTGCTCTCTATGCGCTTCTTTCGCAAAGTGTTGAGCACAAAAGCTCGATTTCTCGTTTTTCTTTGGCAATTCTACTAGTGTCAATAGCTACCTTGGTGTTCATGACTCTCTTTTTGAGTCTGATTAAATGTTCACATGACTCGGGGTATAATTTGCATTGTTCAGTTCAAATTGACAAATCAATTCAGCTCTTAGAATCCGAATCTCCAAGTGACAGCTATATTCTTCAACTCGGTCAAAAATTAACTTTTCTAAACAATTATTTGGTAAATGTAATTTAAAAAAGAAAAAAAAAATTAAGTTTTTTTACTTTAAGTATGTAAATTTAATATTTGGAATAGTGATCGGTTTGTACACTTATGGTTGGGTGAACAATGAAGAAAAAGAAATTTTTTATGTCTAAAATAGAAAAATATTTAATTAAGTGAAAAAATAATAAAAAATTAAAAAAAAAAAAACTTTGAATTCTTTGTTAATTTGAAGTTTGGAATTTTTGTTTTCGATAAAATCTGATGATTAGTGTTAAACTGAAAATTTATGTAAAAAAGAACACGTGATAAGTTTTGTATATCAAATTAAAGCTCAGCTAATTAGCTTTAAGGAGATCCAAAAGGTTAGCAAGCCTGGCGGCACCATTTCTCTTCTGAAAGGGAGCAAGATAATGTGAAGCGACAAGTCGGATATGAAAACCAAATTTAGACTTATTGACATTTACTTATTTAGTATAAATAAAGAGAAATTGAGAAAAAAACTTATTTTTATAAAGTTTAATAAATATATTTTATTTACTATAATAATAAAAATTGTGATTAATAAAATAAAATCAAAGAGAAATTTTTTTTTTTTTAAATTAATGTTAAATCTAAATATTTTAATGATTATTAATCGACTTTACATCAAATTTAATTAGGAATGGTACTTAATAAATAAAGGACGATCATCCATCAATGAAAATCATTTTTTAACATCAAATTAACTTAGAGATTGTTTTAAAATTTTGCTCCAAGGGCTTGAATAAATCTGAGGAAGTTATTAATGGAAGAAAAAAAAATTTTAGTGTTCACTAAGAAGAAGAAGGATCTTTTTCCGCGTTTACACTCTAAGGACCGGTGGTGTCAGTTAGACACTTTTTGAATTTATTGCACAATCTTATTGACATTTGGCCAGAATTGATTATAAATTATTCATTCACAACTATATATAAAAAACACTTTTCAGGTTTTTAATGGTTGTATTGGAGTAAAAATCTTCGCCGTGTTAAAAGATTTATTTTAGCGTCAGCACTGTATAAGCGCTGCTCGGCCAGCAGTCTATGTTCTATGTAGACATCAAGAGTGTCCTTATGCACAGT
>VANL01001855.1:0-10209 GCA_006352455.1 Brachionus sp. 'Tiscar' | reverse complement strand
CGTGTTAGTCATTCAAGCAGAGGGTCGAAGGTTCGATCCCCGCAAGGGGAGAGAAAATCTTATGAATGTCTCTGTAGATTTTATTATTTTTTTTAGTAAATTACTTAATAAAATTTAGAAAATTACTGAAGTATACCGTTAAAAAACAAATATCATTTTATTTATTTTAACAATTTGAGTTACCACCATGGCAACGTGAATTACATAAAACTCCAGCCTTTTTGCATGTACAACGATTTGTAAGGCAACCGGCTGTACAATTACATTTAAGTATCTCTTGTCCCCCACCAAATGATAACTCTTTTACGGCTTCTCTTACACTCAACTGTTTATCTAACTTTATATCTAATTCTATACTACATGCTTTTACCAAATCAAAGCCGTTTCTTGCAAATAACACATTCAAAACTCCAGCTTCACATGCTAGCTCATTGAGCGATTTTGAGTAATCTATGTCCACAATACGACAAATAAGATTCGGAGCTTCGCTTAAGCCTTTGTCCACATCAGGTATTGGGAGGGCTACGTAATCTCCTATAGAAACTTCTGGAATATATCTTTTGCTTCTTTTTTTCATGGATTCGGCTTGACGAGCTTGATTTGTTCTAACACTTTCACGAATTCCTAATAAAGCATTGGCATTCTTTATTATGTGATCAGTAGGCATTTCTTCAACTACTTCAATTCGAAAACGGGTTGTTATCTCATCTAATCATTTGGATTAAATAACTCGTCGCCAGATATTAAGTTTGGAATAAAGAAAAGGACAAAGTATTTTTCTTGGTTTCTTCTTTATTATATCTAAATAAATAATCTTTGGAAAACGGCCGTTCTAGACCGTGGTAAAGTAAAGTAAACAAAAATAGCAAGTGGTAAAAAAGAAAAGAAAAAAAAGAAGATCTTTAAGCTTAGAAAACAAAAGCAATAAAAGAAGCGATTAGCTTAATCTCTCTTTTAAGCATTTCTTTGTAACTTATAGATGATAAATATAAAATCAAAGTGAAGCAAATAAAGGTTTGCTTGTTTGCTGGTGACACCACATCCACAATGGGTAAGCCGAAAGTTTGGTGTCATATCCAACTTGTCGCTACACATTATCTTCCCCCCTTTCA
Source organism: Brachionus sp. 'Tiscar' (assembly GCA_006352455.1). Lineage (NCBI taxonomy): Eukaryota > Metazoa > Rotifera > Eurotatoria > Ploima > Brachionidae > Brachionus > Brachionus sp. 'Tiscar'. Next base: position 9,097 of record VANL01001855.1, on the reverse strand, counting down.
GAAGAGAGATGATTATTCTCTGGTGCTGCCTTGTTTGCTAGTCTTGATGATCTTCTTGCTGGCGGGTTGAGCCCGGTTTGGATAGCTAGTGCAGCTTGCCGTTCCATTTGAATTTTGTATGACTCTTCAGACGTTGGTCGACCGACCGGGCGTGATGCTATTTTGGTAGCTTCCATAGACCTTGTTCTAGTCTCTGGTGCTGTATTGGTGGAGCTTGCTGGTTCAGGTGCATCCGATCCTGATTCCTCGAGTTCCAAAGTCGGTGCTGAACACGGTTGACTACGGGGAGTCAAGATTCCTTTCGTTTCTTGTTCTGCTGAGCTAGTCTGAGTTCGGCGTGGCGTTGACTCTCTTGCGGTAGTTGGAGTGACTGGAATTGTGTTTGCAGTGTTTTCATCTGAGATACTCCACCCTCTGTATAATTTAAAGAAACTGGAGTTCCTAGCCACTTTTCGAACCTGTGGATAGCATCTAGTAGCCTCAATCATTGAGCCCTTCATACTGGTCACTGTGAAAGGATGTAGGTACCAGGCAGAATCACTTTTGCTCGAGGTGCTTTGTCTGCACAAGACAATGTCACCCACTTGGATCGGGCACTCTCTTGCTTTCATTTTCATATCAAACTGCCGCTTCATTTGTTCAGCGTACTTCTTTCCGATGGTTGAAACCCAATCGTTCTGCAAATTGGGTAAAATCGCGTGATTGAAAAGGTGAGCCATTATCGGTCTTGTACTCCAAAGGGATTCCCATTTTGCTGAAGAGCTTACTTAGCACTGGTTCCACTGTGTCGAAAGCTACACTACGTATGCGAGATACACTCACCCACTTTGAGTAATCGCAACTGTTAACTAACCAATAATCCCCGTTTGTCATCGGGCCGAAAAAGTCTGCTGAGACTTTCTGCCATGGCCCAGCAGGTAGCTCCGATGGCTGTAATGGCTCAAATGTGCGCTTAGCATCTATAACTTGGCATTCTGGACAGTTTTTGACTCGCTCTTCCACTTGTTTGTCTATTCCGGGGTACCATAATCGAGATCTTATCAATCGCTTTGTCTTGACTATTCCTTGATGGCCCATGTGAGCGAGATCAGCTACTTTTGCTCGTAGCACTGTAGGTATTATGATATTCTGTCCCCTCAAAAGTATACCATCTCGCGTAACGTTTAGTTCATTGAAAACGTGTTTATATGCGTTCATCCTCTTTGGTAGTAACTTGAGACCTGTCTTATCACCGATGAGTTGGATTAGTGTCTGCAGTTCTTCGTCACGCTTTGTCTCGGAACGAACTTGATCAAGCGTAAGCGTTTTGGTGTTGTTGTCGGATGCCTTGAGAAGTAGTCAGCGATGTTTGAAATGCCCGGTTTATGAACCACAGTGAAGTCGAATTGAGACAGGCGTAGTGCAAGCCGTTCTATTCTGGCAGGTGGTCTTGATTTTGTGTTGGTAAAAATCATCTTGACAGCTCGGTTGTCTGTTTCTATTGTGAATGGTCTTCCGAGAAGATACAACCAAAGCCGTTCGCACGACCAAACTAACCCAAGGGCTTCCTTTTCACATTGACTATACCTGCGTTCCACTTCTGTTAACATTCGAGAGATGCAGCTCACTATTTGGCGCTCTTTTGGATTATGTGGGTTGACTTGATGGAGCACTGCTCCTAATCCAACCGGGCTTGCATCCACAGTCAGTGACGTGTCCCAATCTTTTTTGAAGAAGCCTATGCATTTAGTTGATATCGCTTGTTTTATATCTTCAAACGCACGCTGCTCAATATCTTCCCATTTCCATTTTACTCTTTGTCAGTCTCCAAAGTGGTTCAGCCATTGTGCATAAATTTCTCATGAACCGTGAACTCCATGTAACACTGCAAAGAAAACTGTGCAAGTCTTTTGTGCTAGTTGGAGCTGATGCTTGGCGGATCGCTCTCACACGATCCATGGTTGGTGAAACACCGGTAGATGAGAATTTCAAGCCGTAGAAGGTGAGCTCGTTTTTGTAAAATTCTGACTTTTCTATATTGAGCGTCAGGCCGCTTTGCTCTAGACGTTTCAATACTGACAGCAGGTTCGTTTGATGCTGTTCTCTTGTTTTTCCGAATACGAGGATGTCATCGGTCATGTTTAGTTGTCCAGGAAGGTCTGATAACATCTCTCTTATCTTCTCGGTAAAAATTTCCGATGCGCTTGCTATACCCATGTGTAGTCGTTTGTACCAATAGAGACCTTTGTGGGTGGTGATAGTGGTTAATGGGCGTGATTCTTCTGCAAGCATCAACTGATGGAAGGCCTTGTTAAGATCAAGTTTTGAGAAAATTGTTGCACCGTTGGCTTCCATTATCAGGTCATCAATTGTCTTCATCGGGTACCTTGTTCTCACTAGTGCCTTGTTAACTGGCCTAGCATCACAAGTCAGCCTCACTGCCAGTTCTTGATTATGCGCTGGGTTGTGCTGATTGGCATTCGGTTTTCGATCCTTCGGCACTACTACAAGGTTGGAGATCCATGTTATTGGTTTATGGCCTAACTCTACTTTCTCCAATATGCCTTCCGCAACTTGTTTATCCAGCTCCTTCTCCACAGCCTCGCGATAGTGAAATGCAATCGGGCGTAGTGGTTGCTTTAGCGGTATGATACTCTTATCAATTTCTAATTTGACTTCTGTGTTTATTGCGCAGCCCAGTTTTCCACTGAACAATTCTGGATAGAGGACGACAAGTTCGGATTTGCTGTACTGGAGTTTTTGTCCAATTTGGTTAAGATCTACTTGGCCCAAGTTCAAAGAAACCATACCGAGTTCTACCGCCGTGTGTCTGATGTGAGTTTCCCTTCATTACAATTATCTGTGCACCCGATTGATTTGTCCTCCATTTTAACCTGGTTGAAAAATAACCAAGATTTGTCAAGGGTTTGTCTGGATTACCAAATCCGTAGAGCGGTAGTTTGAGTTGTTTGAGTGGTGGTTTTGGATCCATGGTGTTGTAGGTCTGTTCATTTATCGCATTTGCTGCTGCTCCGGTGTCTACCATTACCCGTATTTCAGTATCGTTGATGACTATGTTAGTCATGGGGTCACATGTCCGACTGTCAATTACCATGTTGAACGTGTCCCACTCCGTTGCCTTCAAAAAGCGCGAGTATTCATCGTATTGTTGTTGTGTTAACGAGATGTTTGGGTTGCTGTTGTTCAAACTTGCTGGGTTTCCTTTTAAGTGATGGCTGACTACTGCCACCGTGTTACTGCGAGTCATTTTTCCAAGTGACTTAGTGCTGCCCAGATTTCTGTTCATCTGACTATTTGGTTTTTGAGTTGTTATGTCTTTTGATTTGCGGCACATCTTGCCGTAGTGGCCTTCAGTGCCACATTTGTTGCAGGTTTTGCCTCTGGCTGGACATTGATTGCGATCATGCTGTTCATTACCACACCATCCACATATTCCAGTTTGTTGTGTTGAGTTTAGTCCACGGGGTTTGAAGATTTGATTTATGCTACCGCCTGATACCGATTCTGGCGTGTGGATCAACCTGATCTGCTTTATGTCTTCAAGTTGGTGCTCGTTTTTAAGACCACATTCGATTGCATCTTTCAGGGTTTTGTCATCTTTCGATGCCATCATTTCCTCTACCTTTGCTATGCCACATCCAAACACGAATGCCCTCAGCAGCTCTTTCTCTAAATCATTTCCGAATTTGCACGGTTTGGCTAGCTGTCTCAGTCTCACGACATATTCGTTCACTGATTCACCTTCGTGGCGCCATGATTTATAGAAGATGGATACGTATGCAAACACTGACCGCTTCGGTTTGTAGTGATCAGTCATGAAAGCAATGATTTCCATCAGCGTGTCCGAACCATCAACTTTCTTCTTCCCGTTGTAAATTGTTCGAGCCTCGTCGCCCATCTTAAGTAAGAAAAGCGGTTTTAATGTTTTGTTCTTGTATTTTCCATCTTCTTTCTCATCCAGCTCTGTGGACTGAAGATACAAGTCAAAAACTTCTAGCCATCCTTCCCATCTGTCGCCGATGAATGCTTGATCGCGGCCTGGATCGAATGAAGGTAGACTGTCATGGTTGTATGATATTGCCATCGCTATGGTAGTAGTGTGTCAGATTGTAGTTGTCTCTCTGCTGAGTGTTTCTCTCTGGTCAGGTTTGTGGTAGTTGATTTTTTTTTCTCCTCGTCGCCAGATATTAAGTTTGGAATAAAGAAAAGGACAAAGTATTTTTCTTGGTTTCTTCTTTATTATATCTAAATAAATAATCTTTGGAAAACGGCCGTTCTAGACCGTGGTAAAGTAAAGTAAACAAAAATAGCAAGTGGTAAAAAAGAAAAGAAAAAAAAGAAGATCTTTAAGCTTAGAAAACAAAAGCAATAAAAGAAGCGATTAGCTTAATCTCTCTTTTAAGCATTTCTTTGTAACTTATAGATGATAAATATAAAATCAAAGTGAAGCAAATAAAGGTTTGCTTGTTTGCTGGTGACACCACATCCACAATGGGTAAGCCGAAAGTTTGGTGTCATATCCAACTTGTCGCTACACATTAGAGCATCAACATCTTCGCTTTCAGGCAAATTTAAGCATAAATCAGCTTCAATGCCTTCATAACCAAAAGTTTCGAATAATTGTTTTGCACTTTCAAGTTTTGACCACTCATCCACAGGAATATTAGTTGATGAAAGCCCAAGTGGTGTTTCAATACCAAACAAAGCTTTGTATGGAGTACATTTTATGCCAGTATGATGAGAATGATTTTTTCGAAGCTGCACAAATTTTAACCCGATTGTCCATTTAGTTGATTTGTTTTCGCGCATCCAAGTGGCTAACATTTTTTTTATATCGGCATTAGCTCGTTCAACACTTCCTTGAGATTGAGGTTGACGAGCTCTACCATGGACGAATGACAAATCAGACCATAATTGTTTTAATACTTTAATTACTTTAATTACTTGAAAGTCTTTTAGAAAAAAACTAAAATTTCATAATTTAGATTTTTAAAAATGAATTTGTTTATTTTCGTTATTCTCTATTCGTCCTACCCTTTGTTTTAGCTAGAGCTTGTTCGATCGAATCAATCATTGCTTGATAATCTGCAAGATTTGTGACAGTTCTTGTTTTTTTTCGTTTTTTTGAAGGATTTTGAAGTTCTTCTTCAATCGATTTTGCTTCATACAAAGTATAAAATTTTTCTCTGTGCAGTTGTTCCTGGTCAATCTCAAGAATCGGAGCTTGTGTGTCCACAAGAGTAGTAACGACAGAATAGAGAATAACGAAAATAAACAAATTCATTTTAAAAAATCTAAATTATGAAATTTTAGTTTTTTTCTAAAAGACTTTAGCGATATACTGAAACATCAAAATAAAATTTGCAAATTTACTTCTACTACTGTTATTTTGTAAATTTACTAGTTAAAATTCAAAAGCAAATGTTTTTTCATGTGATTTCATAAATTTCCTAATGAACAAGTAAATTTACAAATTTACTTGATTTACAAATTTACTATTACATATATATTTAATGAGAATTTTTCATATTGAGTTATTTTAAAAAAGGTTAATAAACTTCTATGGTAATCAAAACACAACTTTATACATTCATTAAGCACCATAAAGATCTCAGTTTTATCTTTAGTTTCATCATAAAAAAAAAAGTTTTAATGCTGTATAAAAAAAAATTTTCAAATAATATTTTTTGATCAAGCAATAATATTTTTGATCAAGCGTTTAAAATCAAAAAAATAATTATTTTATTTTAAATTATTGGGAAAAAATCTAAAGATTTAATTTTTCATCAAAACTAAAAACTGTCTTTGAAGCATAAATATAGATATATAGTCATAGATATAATTCAAAAATTTTTTTACATAGCCAACATTGTGTTTAATGAATTTGCCATATTTGCTAAAACATGAGTGAAATTATTAAAAATCAAGACTTTAAGTAACAGAAAAATCATTAATTTTTTATTGAAAATTTTAAATAAAAAATGTTTACTTAACACTCAAAAACCGGAGGGGTTTTTTGGACCCCTTGTGTTAACTTTTCTTTTAAATTTTTTTTCCATGAAAATAAGCATATTTTGCAATAAAAATAAATTAGTTTAAATATTTTTTTATTTAAAATATCAGATTGCAAAAAAAGTTTTAAAAAATGATTTTATTAATTTAACCAAATACAAATAAGAGATATAGCATAAAGCTCCGAAAAATTCCTCCGGTGTTTGAGTGTTAAACAAAATAATATAGCTAAATTTTGCTTGATGAAGTAGTTGACACTGATATTCTTTGATTTTTAACACCAAAAAATGTCAAAGTATCTGCTATCATTTGAATAAATTCACGTCTAAACATCTTGTTGAATATTAGCTGCAGTATTAAGCCAGATGAGAAATTAAAGCACATAATAATTCTACCAATAGTTTCGAACAGAGTTATGAATGTAAGATATCCTTCTATTTGTCTTTCTATTGCCGGACTGGCTATAGCTATTAGTCGAATAAGTAAATTAACTGAAAATGGAACCAATGCCACCAAGAAAATAACATTTGAAAGAATTACTGTAAACAAAAAATTTGTTTCTCGATTACTATTTATTTTTTTCTTAGATTCAATTACTTTTAAAATCAAAAAAATATTTGAGCCAAGCATCAATCCAAATGGAACAAATATGCCTAATATCTGACTGAGAAATTCGCGAATAAAATTCAGCTCAACTGATCCTGTGCAAAAATAAAACACCACTGTTCTAGATGTATAATTTCGTGTTATCATTGTATAGCCAAAAAAAAAATTAGGAGTATTCACTAATATTAAAAAGAGATAAACTAAAAATGATATTTTAAAAATAAACCATTTATTTTGAATTTTTTTGTATGCATTTGCAAATAGGATAAAAATAAGACGGTCCATTGTCATCAAAAAATTTAACCATGAACAGGACGCATAGGAAAATCTAGTCAAAAAAGCCAAAAGTTTGCATCCAATTTCAGTGTTTTCCTCAAAAGGATAAAATTCTATTTGACCAATAAATCGAACAATGGTCAACAAAATGGCTAAAATATTGTTAATGGATATCTGAATATAATAATTACTCATGGTTGTACTAATGAATTTCTTACGGAGATAAACTACTATTTGCAGCATGTTCAAAATAATTCCTATCGGTAAAAATGAATAAACCGAATAGAGTGAAAGCATTTGATTTAGATCATAGCGCCATTCAAATGTAAAATTAGAAAAATTCATTTTAATTTTGTTTTTTTTTTTAATTTAAAAAATTTCAAACTATTTGAGATTAGTTAAATAACGAAAAATTACCGAATATGATCATTAAATTATTTTAATTAGAGGAAGAGTAATTATTTTTTATTAGGAACAGGATATGTTAAGACTAAAGCTCAAGTGATAGTTTAAAATTTCTATTTATGCATTTTATTTTAGCCAAACACTTCCTCTAAATGTTAAATAATTATTTTAATTAAATAGCTAATATCTGAAAATGATTATTCATTTATGCGCTCAAAAAAATGCGCTTCATTTTTAAATTTTAAATTAATTTTTAGTTTTAGTTTTCGGAACTAAGACACTGTTTTTGTTAAGACAAAATAAGTCAACTCAAATTTGAGAAGATAAAAACCAGTGAGATGTTAATTATAAAAATGCTTATTTGCTTGAGAGAATGTAACGCTAGAGCTACCTTAATGTGAAGAAATCATCTGATTTGAAGTGGACTACTCAGATAAAATGTGCGTGTGCAAAAGCCAAGAACTTTTTTAATAGAGAAAAATACTTTTATATGTCTATGGTTTTGTGAAATTCTAATACAAATTGAACAAGAATATTTCCTTTTTATTAATTCCTTAACTAAAATAAAAAATATTTTTAAAAATACTGCATCAAAGTGCAATATAAACAAAATAAAATTTTTTATTTGAACTTATTTTTTTCCTTCAAAAAAGCCTGATTGATAGTGTATTCTTTAAAAGTTTTATCTATAAATTTTTTTAATTTTTTAATAAAAATACTAGGTAAATTAGAAAAAGGTTAAGTTAAAAAAATTAGCTAAATAAATTAAATAACCAAGCAAATTAAAAAAAAAAATCAAATAAAACTTATTTTGTCCCATAAGAGCTTACAGTGATTTGGCTGGACGACCACCTTTTCTTTTATTCTCCATTTGAACATCTTTAGCAGCAACGAGATCTTTTATATATTTTAGATTTTCATAATTTATATCAATAATAAACTTTTTGACCATCAGCAAAAAAATTTTGTCTTGGGTTTTGGTTTAGAATCTAAGAACCAAACTATATATTTGATATATTTACAATAATTTACTTCAATTGGAACAAATTTAATAATAATATAGCAAAATTTTATTTTTAAACACATTTCGATTGTAATTACCATACTTTTTATTAATGTACCAAAAATTAGTTAATAAAATAAAAAAATTATTATTTGCATACATTAATACAATAAAAATATTTTCTTATTTTCAATAGCATGTCACAACTTTTTAATTTCTTGATTTTGCCGATGTCAGCAATATTTATTTTAGCTTAACTAGTAGTTTGAATAAAATATTCTGGAGAATGGTTCTATTTTCTTCTTCAGTTGATACTAAATCAGAAGGTTGGTGTTGTAAACACTTTAAATATTTTTATGAAGCACCTCTCTTTCTTTTTTTGCTTATATCATGAAAATATCGTTGAAGTTAACTAGTTTGAGACTGTATGCAACTGCAAACGTATATAAACATTTGTAGTTTGTCAACCAAAAACACTCAGAGTTTACCTTAAATGCAAAAAAATGGAGTTTTTTGTAATTCAAGGTGTCATAAAGGTGATGTGAATTATCAATGTAGATTTAATAAAGAAAAAATATGAAATTAAAAAAAAAAAGCTATATTCTTTTATAATAATAATAATAATAAAAATAAACAGCTACAGCAGACTAACTGCGGAGCAAGAGAATAAGTAGCTTTGCTATGGTAGTTTTACGGACAAATTTATTACTATTTATTTAAGGCTACAAATTATTTTAGTATCTAATTTATTTAAAACAATATCTAATAAAAAAACAAAAAAATATCTAATTTAAT
>VANL01001854.1:0-10214 GCA_006352455.1 Brachionus sp. 'Tiscar' | reverse complement strand
AATGCATGGTCCAATACCGTAATCACGCGTTTAGGTTCGCATCAAACTCTGAAATTTTTAATTTAATGCGGTATCAACACCCGAATTTAAAACAAAAAATAAAAACCTTTTTTTTTTTTATTATGCATTTGGTACAGCACCAAAAATCAAGAAAAAAAAATATTAGAAAAATAGATTTTTTTTTATTTTAATTTTTGTTTTAAATTCGGGTTTTTATAAAATAAAAATTGTAAAAATTGCAAAATTATATAGTTATATTTTTTGATAATTGAATTTTTTTTATTTAGATAATTTTAGCGGGTCCGGACAGAAATTTTGGAAATTGTGCTTGGACCTTTTTTTCAGCCTCATGTGGATGGGAAACCGTTTCACCATTGTCACCGGTTAAATAAGAAAAATAAAAAGGAGATTTTTGGAAGAAAAACTTTATTTACTTTATTAATTGTATATTTATTTGGGCTACAAATTATTTTTGTATCTAAATAAATGAATTTAGTATCTAAAAAATAAAAAATAATGAATAGAAAAAGATTAAAAAAATACCTAATTTATTTAATTAATATCTAAGTTTTTTATTTAAGTATCAAACAATTAACGGGTGGCCAAAAATAGTTGTCTTAAAATTCATTTTGAAAAAAAATGGTGAACCCATAATGATATAACAGTGAAATTTTGAGGATTTAAAGCTTTTTTTCTCTAGTTTCTAAAATTCATGTTTTTTTTAACTTTCTTTACAAAATTAGTTCACTGTGGCCTATTAATTGACCCCTACCTGCGACATATCTTGTCCTCATAAGACACCACATAAAAGTTGCGAGTTTAATATATCATTTTGTAGAGGCGAAAATAAAGCATTAACTCTGAGCTTTTTAACCAAGGTTTTTAATCAGTTACCTTCTCTTGTTCTCTGGAAAATTTTCAAGTTAGTGATATATAGCACTTAAGCTTTAAAAATACTCAAAATCAAGACTTAAAAAAAAAGAATTTATTTTATAAAGATATTTATTTAAAAGCTTAAATTCAATTATTTATGTGTACAAAATTTTTAGATTTTACCTTTTATAGATCAAAAGTTATTCAATAAAAACATAAAACAACCACATTTTTAAGATTTTAGAACAATGGTCATTTTTTGGTGTTTTTTGATTATATCCAGACTTGTTTTTAAGTCACAGTTTTAAGTCAAAGTCATAACTTGACTTAAAAACAAGTCTGGTCCTGATAGATCACTTAATCAATCCCTTCGAGATCGTTGTCTGTTGCTAATTGAAATACGAGAATGTAATAATTTAAAATTATTTTGCCATTTTGACAATTATTAGCAATTTTTGACTTGACTTAAAAAAAAAATTTTTAAGTCATTGACTTGACTTGACTTAAGACTTGTGACTTAAAAACAAGTCTGATTATATCTTTTCGAAAATTTGTCGGAAAAAAACAATCTATAGCTCATTTTAATCATGAAAAAATTCTCTACAAAATGATATATTAAACTCGCAACTTTTATATGGTGTCTTATGAGGACAAGATATGTCGCAGGTAGGGGTCAATTAATAGGCCACAGTGAACTAATTTTGTAAAGAAAGTTAAAAAAAACATGAATTTTAGAAACTAGAGAAAAAAAGCTTTAAATCCTCAAAATTTCACTGTTATATCATTATGGGTTCACCATTTTTTTTCAAAATGAATTTTAAGACAACCATTTTTGGCCACCCGTTAATTGTTTGATACTTAAATAAAAAACTTAGATATTAACTAAATAAATTAGGTATTTTTTTAATCTTTTTCTATTCATTCTTGGACCGCTGCTAAAGCCTCTTGGTAAGAATTTAATGCTTGAAATAACGCATAGTCCTTATATTTTCCTCTTGATTTTTTTGAAACGATGATTGCTTCGATTTCATCATCAGTATCTTGACCTTGAGTTGCTTGGTTTTTTTTTTGTTTAGCTGATTTACTCTATTTTTATTTTTATTTATTTATTTATTTTTTTAAAATTTATTCTGAAGGAGCTCTTGCTCGGTACAGAAAACAAATAAAAATAATAAACAACCAATTCTATAAAATGTTGTTGTTTTTAATTGTAACTAAAATTAAAGAGATTTGAAATTTGAGTTTAGGAAAGGCTCGTTGAACAAAATAAACAAATAAAGCTTTCTTTTAAAAATTGAATAGATTTTGTGATGAAGCTCCTTAAACTTTTTAACAGTCCCTTTGTTTATTAACAATTCTATCTAATTTGTATCTTTTTTTTTTTGCAAATTAATTTTCCAAGCTTACTCGTAAGCTTAACTGACTTTTCCACTTAGTCAAAAAAAATTAGACAATTTATTATACCGTAAACGCTTGCAGACTACTCCAGGGCTTAACCTCATTTTCCGGATTTATTCCACTGGAATAGTTCCCATCGACACCATGTTAAAACATTTTTTTTTAATTTTATGGAATTGTGATAGATTTTTTGATTTATTCTAAGATTAAAACCCAATATTGAGTTTTTTTCCTGGCTTATTTCTGAGTTTTTTTTTTTTTCAAAAACTGGAATTAATTAGAAAAGAATAAAAAAAATATTTAATTTGTTAATCAAAATTTACAATATTGGTTGATCAAGCAGTCCATAACCAATATCACTACTCAACATTTCCATTGAAATAAAATAAATTTAATAAATTGAAATTTATTTAGTATCCGAATAATTTAAAAAAAAAAAAATTAATATTTGTGAGCTTTTATCTCAACAAATCAAGTGGAAATTTATCTTTAAATTCTGTCCTTAAAGTGTATTGTGTAATTTCGACAAAAAATTTAATTGTTAAATTGCAACATACTATGAATAAATTTTGATAATTAAATAAAATTGACTTCAAAACTTCTATAAATAGTAGAAAAAAATTTCAAAAATCAAATACATTTTTAGCATGCTAATTGAAAATTATTAAAATAAAAAAAACTTGTCAAAAGACAAAAATTTAAAGCATTTGATTTAATTTATTTTTAAAATGAAACATATAAAACAAAATTAAAAATTTGATAAAAATTTACGATAAAAATTATGCATGAAATACATCTGCAATCTAATTCAATTGGAAACGGCTATCCGCCTGTCGACTTAAATCAGATTGATTCCAAATATAAATGTCCACAATGCTCAGCGATAATTGTTAACGCTCATCAAGCATACGATTGTGGTTGCCAATTTTGCCTCAACTGCTTAAGTCAAATACTTGTCTGCGGTAATATATGCAAAAATTGTGGGATAAAATTTCAAAGCGGTCAAAAATTTCCGGATCGCAGACTACAAAACGAAATATCTAGTCTAATTGTCAATTGTTCGTTTGCCGATTGCTCTTGGAAAGGCAAACTTCGCGAATACGTTCACCACTACAAGACTCATTTCGAAATAGAAAACCAATGTCCGTATTGTTTGCTAAAATTCAAAAATAAACAAGAACTAGAAAAACATTTGGATTTAAAAGCAGGCGATTGTCCAAAGCAGCCTATTGAATGTGATTTCAAAAAAGTATGCTCATTTAAAACACCGCTTTTAAGAGAGGAATACAACGAACACTTAAATGCTTATCAGCATGAGCATCTTAGATTGGTCTATGATTACATAGAAAAAGAATTAAAGCGTTTAAGAGAATTGGATGAGATAAGCAAGGGTTCAAGTAGCAATAAAATAGGCTCGAGTTGCGATGATTTAAATAGCAAAATGGACATAATGTTTAACAATTTAAACAGTCTTATTAGTGACCTAACAAAAACAAATAGATTGCATGACAAACTTAAGCTAGAGAATGATGTTCTTAAGAAGAGCTTGACTGATTATAAAATACTTGTTCAGGATTTACATAAGACACTTGCCTTGGCCCAGGTAAGTTTGTTGACATTAGAGGAGAGATTAGTTAATTTGGAAAAGACCAGCTATGATGGAACAATAATGTGGAAAATAAATAACGTTCAGGAGAGGATGCAAGAGGCGAAATCGGGCCGACAAATCAGTTTCTATTCTCCACCGTTCTATACAAGTCGTAGCGGTTACAAAATGTGTGGAAGAGTTTATTTAAATGGAGATGGAAACGGACGAAATAGTCATTTAAGTCTTTTTTTTGTGATACTAAGAGGTGAAAATGATGCATTGCTTAGGTGGCCTTTTAAGCAAAAAGTTACTTTTATTCTAATCGATCAGTCAAATACAGAATCTAGGGAAAATTTGGTGGACTCTTTTAGGCCCGATCCGAACTCTTCTTCGTTTCGGCGGCCTACTTCGGACATGAACATTGCTAGTGGTTTGCCACTTTTTTGTCCTTTGGCCAAACTCTTATCGTCTGACAATGAATACATCAAGGAAAATACAATGTTTATGAAAATCATAGTTGATTGCAAAGACTTAGCCGATTTATAATTTTAATATTTCTTAAATAAATTTTTTTCATTATTAAAAAAATAAAAATTTTCTAGCATTCTAATATATTTAAATTAATTAATAAGCACACTATGATTTCTTCAAATGAATAATCTTTTTATTTTTTTTTCTTATTCTTTTAATTTAATTATAATAATTCAAAATAATACAGTATGTTATAAAAAGTTAGAAATTTTTACAATTTAATATTTGAAATGACCGCCTTTGGACAAGCAAAAACTCTTTTTGGCATAGATCTAAGCCGTAATTATCAAAATCCCCAGTCGGAACTGGTCCACCTTTTTTTAATGAAAGGGGTTTAAAACATGCGCCCCGTACTACAGAGACATTCATAAGATTTTCTCTCCCCTTGCGGGGATCGAACCTTCGACCCTCTGCTTGAATGACTAACACGCAAACCTCTCGGCTATAGGGTTATTTTGATTTACGATTAAATACCTCAAATTGGGCTTGTCACTGAAGATAACTCTGGATCAATCATTAATTGTCATATGCTTGATGAGCGTTAAGTGTATTAATAATAAATGTATAAGCAATGACGTGTATTTGAGTTAACTTTATCTTATTCAAGCTTGTTACATAAATTTACTACTCTGCTGATAAAAAAATGTGGTCCTTGTTTGCAATTCTTCACTAGTTGTTTTTCAATAAACTAACTGATTAACAATTATTATTCTCATTTTCAATATATAATTTTAATTTTCTTCTATTTTAACTTATTTTATTTTAATTTCTTTTTTTTTTTTTTATATATTTTATCTTATTTTAACTTTATTTTATTTTGATTTTTTTTTTTTTTAATCTGAAGGAGCCTTAGCTCGATACAGATATACAAATAAATAATAATTTCATTTTCGTAATTAACATGAGTATAATGATAATGTTTTTTAAATAATTATATAATTTAGGGCACATAGAATTAAAAGCTAATTTTTGCTTGATATTTGCTTATCATCTTGATGAACTTTAAAGCTCAAAAAAACTTTTGGAGATTTAGTCATATTTTAAATTTGATTTCGGATGTTTTTTTCAAAATAAAAATGTTTTATTTCAACTATAATATTTGATCAAGTGGATTTAAAAAAAATTAGTAAAATTTTATCCAAATATACATTTATTAAGGTTCGCATAAAATATTTTTTAAACATTGACGAGTAATTTTGACGCATAAGGTTCTTAAGATTTACATCTTCTTCTTTCTGAATTAAATTTTTTTTTTCTTAATTGAAAGCTAAAAAAGTAATATGGAAAAATTTTTGATCCATTCTCATGATTTTTGCAAAAATTGATTTTGATTTTCAAGTTTTTAGGTAAGATATATTTTATAGTTTATTTATCAAATAATAATTAGAATAATTATGGAAAAAAAACGTTAAATAAAGTCTGAGTCGCATAATTAGTGGATTATTTTATGGTATATTTAATACTGAATTACAAATAGAAACTTAAAGATTAAAAACAAAAATTCAATTATCTCCATTTAAACATTTGTTTGTCGAGCCTCAAAAAATATATTCATTTAATTGTCATTGTTTTTTTGTTCAAAAAACATAAAATCCTTTAGAAAAAGTGTTTTTTAATAAATAATAAAAAAATTTTAGGTTTTAACTTACAATTAAAAGCAAAGCACCAATCAATGTTCCTTGAAATTAATAAAATTTTATTAAAAAGGAAAAAAAGAATAAATTATGAGGAGCTGATTTAATTATAACTTTTTTTTTTTAAATTCAAGTTAATCTTCAATTTATTTTGTACTTAATTTCAAAATATAAAACAGTCTGAATTTTTAAACAAAAATTTACACTTCATATAACTTTTCCTTAAGATATTAAACTCGCTTTTCCAAGTGTATCAATTTAATTTAATCTGTGCAAAACAAAAACGTATTGTTAATTTCTTTTATAGATAAATAAAAATTTTAAGAAATAAAATAATTTAAAAGAATACTGCAACTTTGTGCAGCAAAGTTTGTTGCACCTTTTTTACTCAAAATAGTTTTTATGATGATGTAAATAAAAGACAAAAAATAAAGCATCAATTAGATTTAAATTGTTTATTGATTTTGTTTACCTTAAGTAAAATTTTTATCAATTGAAAATTTTTTTTTCTGTATTTCGTACATAATATCATGCCTTTTTGAATTTATCTTTATTAGATAAATTTATACTGTCCCAAATATAAATTCCTATGAACAAGATTGAAAGCTTGAAACGTTCAAGTTTTTATCTCAGAAATTAACCTTTAAAAAATTTTTTAAAATAATTTTTTCTTATCTTAAAATTTTACTGACTTTACAAAGTTTCTCAATGTTGAAAAGAATTTAAAAAAAATCCTAAAAAATTATCCTTTGCCTTTACTGATAAATCAATTTTTTTTTGTTTTTTTTTTTTTAACCTTGTTCGCTCCTTGTGGAGCATAGGAGGGAGCTCACCTCCTTTCTAAGTACCTTTTTGAGCGAAGGCTCCGATCTGACACAGAGGTGACTGCATCCAGTTGATCATCTAAGCCATAATTATCAAAATCCCCAGTCGAAACTGGTCCCCCATTTTTTAATGAAAGGGGTTTAAAACATGCGCCCCGTACTACAGAGACATTCATAAGATTTTCTGTCCCCTTGCGGGGATCGAACCTTCGACCCTCTGCTTGAATGACTAACACGCAAACCTCTCTGCTATACGGGAATTTAAAAAAAATTCTAAAAAATTACCCTTTGCCTTTACTGATAAATCAATAGGAACTAAAAAAAAAATTAAATTTTTTAGAAAATATTTTTAAAAAAAAAGAAAATTCTTACATGATACAGAAAATTTGTCCGAAAGGGTGACAAGTTCTTTTACAAAACCTGCATATTCTTTAGTTAAATTTCCTATTTGATTCGTTCCATCTGAAGTCAAAAGTTTGAACTCATTATCACATGGCATACATGGTCCGTCAAAAATACAGCATGGACCTTCAATTTTCAAAATAACGTTATCTGTTTCGTCAAGTATATCGTAGTTGGCTTTCCAAAAAGATCCTCTGTTTAAAAAAATTATTGTTAAACTTTTTGTAATTTTAAAATTAAAACTCTTACGTTTGTCTGATAGTTCCAATTAAATTTCCAGGAGGAGCTTCAACTTTCACTTCAAAAGCACAGCACATGCAACATCCAGCGCACCAGCAACAACCTGCGCAACATTTGAATTCTCTGCTAATCACCATTACTTCCTTATAGATTTTTTAAGTAAGAACAAATCTATTTAACAAAAATTACTTGTCTTAAATTATCAATCACATGAAACTTAAATCCACGCTGATTTCCACAGCATATTCTCATACAAGTATCGGTATCTTAAATAAGAATGATTAAAAAATCCCCATAAAATGTTCAAGGTCTGCTTGCCTTCATAAGCATAAAGAAACTGTTCATTATTGCCGTTTCTTAGGGCATATTTGTTGTTCCTTTCAAAACCAGTGAAAGCTTCAACCATGCTTACTAGTTGTTCAACTCGAATTTTATCCAGTTGAGTCAGATATTCAAGACCAGGAGGACAACCTGGTATCAAATGAGGACGATCCATCCATTGGTTAGTAGGACCAGAAGTCTGAGTTGTTGAATTAAAATTCATTAAATTAGAAATTATCTATAATAATAAATTATGAAATAATAATTTTAAAGAAAAGAATCATTTGTGAATAATTCTATCAGAAACAAATCTCTTCCATTCAATTTATTTCAGAATAATTGAATAAATTTTAACGCTATATTTCAAAATTTACTTAAATTAAAAAGCTTCTATTTTAAAAACAAATTTATCTCCATTGTATTCATAAAACTTGAATTTTGAATTTTTTTTTAAATTATTTTTTATTAAAAAAAAGAATAATAAAGCTATTGAGTATAGTAAACATAAACAAAAAAAAAAAAGGTTATATATATCAAAATGCTATTATTTATATATAAATAAAAATCTTGACAACAATATCTTAATTTATCTGAAATGTTAGTCAGTAAAAAAAAAAATCAAACAACAAAATTTGCTTTGCTAAAAAAAGTTATTTCAATTAGCTTATCTTTTTTAAAAAACAAAGATATTATAGTTTTTTATTTTTTTGAATAAATTTTTTTAAGATTATAAATAAATTAGTAATTAATTGTTTCATACATCAAGATTTTACAAAAAACAACGTAAATTCAAGATGCTAGTCCTTAATTTTGTATTTAAAAGAAATCATATTTTTTTTGTAATATAATAGTAGAAGCAGCTCCTGCGGTATAGTAATTTATACCAGCGCAAAATTTCGGCTTAGCCATTAAGGCTATTGAAGTCTTTATGGATTCATTTTGAGGATTTATTTATGAATTTGTGCCTTTGAAACTGTTGAGTGTCTTGCTGATATTGTTTCTCTTGGTAGTTTGTTCCATTGTTCAACAACTCTATTTGTTAAAAATTGATAACGATTTTGTCCCTTTTTGTTGATCTCTCTTACAATTTTATTAGCATTTTTCCTTCTTAGATTTAGGCATAAGCTATTTGCATAATTAATTCCATTTACAAATTTTATTTTCTCTAATCCATTTATAATTTTAAACATTTGTATTAATTCTCCTCTAATTCGTCGCTATTCCTGGTACTCATCAATTCATGGATACTAAGTTTTTCTTCGTAGGATTTATCGCGAACACTATTTATTATCTTGATTGTTCTACATTGAACATTTTCGATTAATCTGATGTCCGATTTTAATGAAGGTGACCAATTACAAATTTCATACAATAGATGGGTTTGGGATCTTTTCTTCCTAACTGCATGACTTTGCATTTCGATAAGTTTAGCTGTGTTGACCATTTTTCAGTCCAGTCAACTAGTAATTCAAGATCTCGGTTTAAAATAGAGTTTGCAGATTCATGGCTGCTTACACCAACTATTTTTAGATCATTAGCGTTAGACCAACTTGGACATCTAAGACTTTTCAAAAGATCATTTATATAGATTACGAATAAAATTGTGCCTAATGTAGAACCATTAGGAGCTCCACTTATGACTTCTTCCTATTTAGACATTTATTCACCAAGTTTCCATTTATACTGTTTCCGCCTTACTTAGAATGATTCAATCCATTTAAGAGTACGTCCTTCAATGCCATATGCTTTTAATTTTATCACAAATTTTTGATGTTATAATTTATCAAAGGCTTTAGAGAAATCAGTTTAGACGACATCAATTTTGTTCCCATTTTCCAATTCATATGTTAATTTATCAATGAATTCCAAAAGATTAATTTTTCATGATTTTTGATAACATGAGTTCTTTTTTAATGATCTTTTCCATGCGTTTACAAGCAATTGAGGTAAGCGATACTGGTCTATAATTTTTTGCTTGCAATTTTGTTCCACTCTTATGGATTTGTGTTATATTCGCTTTTTTCCAATCAAGGGGTAGTTGACCTTTAAGAAAAGATTTGATAAATATAAGCGAAAAAGGAATTGAGAATGATTTAGAGCAATTCTTGATTAAAAATGTATTGACACCATCAAGCCCTGCAGATTTCGATACGTCTAAATCATTAAGAATTGGCTTTAAATTAGTATGATCCAAACTTAAGTATGCATTGAACTAAAAAACTTGGTTTGTTTGTAACTGAAATTCTAACATGGTTTCCCTATCGTTAGGATTAAAAACATATTTGAAGGTTTCAAATCTGATTACAGTAATCGTTAAGTTGACTAACTACAGTGAATTCTCGATTATCGAGACTCGTTTGGGAAACAAAAATATTAGTCTCGATAATTTTGTCTCGTTATTCG
>VANL01001853.1:0-10218 GCA_006352455.1 Brachionus sp. 'Tiscar' | reverse complement strand
TATCCTGTTATTCTCAATTTCAATATATAATTTTAATTTTCTTCTATTTTAACTTATTTTATTTTGATTTTTTTTTTAATCTGACGGAGCCTTAGCTCGATACAGATATACAAATAAATAAATAAAATAAATAACAGCTTTTTTTTTACAATTTTTTTTCGGATAAGTGAGAATTCTGAGTTAAAAAGGATTGGATTAAAGAGGTTTGACTGTAATTCAATTTTAATTGATATAACAGAAACTATGTAATTAACTCTAAAAGAAAAAAGTTTTACTTTTAGAGTCGTAAACACGAGGATTCGGTATTATTTTTTCATATTCAAGATTAAATTATGATTCAAATTTGAATTCATTTTTTTTCCTGATTTTTAAATAAAATAAATTTTATTTTGCTTTAATTAAATAAACTTTATTCTTTTATAAACAGTTAAAAGTTAAAAAAAAAAATTTTTTTTTAGTAATAAAAAATTTACAAAAAATTGCGGTTTTAATTTAATAACTAACAAATATCGATTTCTTAGACTAAATAATTATTTAAATTGAATAAGAGAATTTTTTGATTAAAAGAAAAACTAGACAATTAGAATAAATTGATAAATAAGACAACGATAGGGCTTTAGACGATGATGAAATTTCATTCGAATTTCCTAATATGTATTCTAATAATGAAACATCGTTTGGTGACGAATTATCCGCAATATTAGTAGAAAAATTAATAACTTTATCATTTGTTTGCTCAAAATTTACGCCTTTAACATGTTGTTCCACTCTAGTGTACTCTTTGTTTTGATTAAAAACGTCTTCTTTCCTGCCCATTATAATTTCTTCGGTAAAAAAATCCAGCGTTGTTTTAGTTGTAACAATTGGTGTGTAAATATTGGAATTTTTCGCAAAATTATCCTCAGGTTTAACTTCTTTGAAAATAAAAATTTTAGAAATAAATTTCTAAATTATTTGACATTAATCTTAAACTATACCTCCATAAATGTAAAATTTGGCAAATTTACTTCCAGCAGTATTATTTGAATAACATTCATAAGAGCCAAAGTCATTTTCACTCTCAACATTTATAATAATAGAACTCATTTTAATGGTTTCATTTAAAATTTGTTCACTAATTCTATATTTGTAAGGACTAAATGAACTTTCGTGGGATCTTTTTCGCTGTGCTAGCATTCTGTTGCTTATCCTCATTTTTCTTACTCTGCTGCGGTATCTAGAGTTTTTTATCGAGTGTCTATTTATTTGTCTCAGTTGTTTGGCTCCATAGTAATTAATTCCCCTCAAGTTTCGGTATTTAAACATCCACATGATTTCTCCACTGGGAAAAGCATTTACTGTGCAGTTAATACGAACTTGGGTTGGAAATTGCAAAACATATACTTTAGAAGGTGTTACACTTAATTCTGGTCGATCTATTTTGATAAATTTTTTTTACTTAAAAAAAAAATAAATAAAAATTTAATTAAAATTTACACAAAACGTTTATTTTGAATTTTTTGCTGATTGAAGGTGGAACTCTATTGGTAGCCTCGCATTCAAAATAGTCATATTGATCACGCATTACATTATTTACAAATATTTTAGATGAATTCAGGATAAAGACTTGAATAAAAAATTAATTTTTTAAAATTTAATTTCAATTTTTTAGTTTTATATGTGCTTATTTACCTGTTAAGTTGTGACTTTTGAATCGTTTAACATACCAATTAATTGTTGGCTTTGGCCGACCAAATGCGTTGCATTCTATTTAAAAAAAAATGACAATAAAATAAATTTTTCACTGTATTTTTCAAAAATTTTAAAATCTCTATTTCAATTGTTTAATTATAAATTAAATAAATTTGATTTATTTTGAAATGTACTTTAGAAATTCAAACAATAAATCAATTTTTAAATTTTTTTTAGAATTTTAAATTTAAAAAATTTGAAATAAATATACCAGTGTTTTTTTATTTTCAAAATAAGAGTTTTTTTTTTTTTTTATAAAAATAATAATTTTAATTATTAAATAATTGAAGTGTCAATCAGTCGACTACGATAAGGGTACTAGGCTGTTGATTAACCTTTTATTTGAAATTGAATTGAATCGACAAATTACTTTAAGCTTTAACGATACTTCCGCGCCTTCATCCTACTACATATCCAAAGATACTTACAATTTAAAAATAATCAGATAGGAAAAAACAAATTTTAAAATTATATCATAATCTGAACATTGTGAAAAAAGCAATAAAAATAAAATTTGGAACATCTTAATTTTTGGAAGGCAACAAAGAAAATTGTTTTCGATACAAAAAAAAATAATTTTAATATTCAATTTTCAATCATTTTTTTATCAACAAAATCAAATTCATATATAATTTATTTGAGTTTTTAAATGGTTTTAAATTTTTTTAGGAATAATTTTACTTTTTTTATCACCACAAAATCTCATTTTCCTAAAAATACTTTTATGAAACAAAATTACTTCTTTAATATAAAATTATTAAAATGTAAATGCTACTATGATGTGTACCCTTTTGAAGAATGGAAACTAAGTAGCTGTAAAAATTACTTGAAAGAATTTACTTGTGTCTATATAATTACCATTGCAATTTTTTATGAAAAAAAATTTTTCTTTATTAATGGGTATTCATATTAAGAATCATTTTAATTTTATATAAGTATTTTTTATATTTCACAAGAGTATTTAAGGAATGCAAAGAGAAATTTTAGAAAAAAGATGATCTTTAGTGATAGAAAAATTGTAACCCTTTTTAAATCAGTTAAATTTGGATCTATTTTTATTCGAATTTTTTTTCAATTATTTTAAAACTTTTAATTTTTACTTGCAAATATTATTAAAATTTTTTCAAAAAAATATTCAAATATTAAATCTAATACAATATTTGATTTTCAACTACGAATGCTTTTTCTTCGATTGTTGTTATTTTATGGATAAAGGAATATGTTAACATTTAATATCGAGCATTTATGCCTCAAAGCTCCCACAGATACATTACAAAGTACAAAACCCCCTTTAATTCAATCTTAAACACATCGAGCAGAATTTCAATTTATCAATGTAAATAAAATATAAATATTTATTTGTTAGTATAATTTTACACAATAAATATATGTATAAAATTAGAGTATATTTTTTACACTTTAATTGAAATAACTTCTTCATCAATCGGATAGCTAATGTATGGAACGAACTGCCATTATCAATTAAGACGACCGCTTTGAGGGGCATCCCTGCGAGTTATCTCGCCACGCGGTCTTACTACTACTACTACTAAATAACTTATTTATTTATTTAACAGCTGATTGAAAATTTTCTTCAAACTATGGTTTTGTGAAATTTGGTACAAAATAAAAAAATTAAACAAAAATTGATGCTAAAAATTTTTATTTTCTTAAAGTTTTAACTCTTTCGGTTTGGTATTGAGTTAAATTTATAAACTTAACGATTACTCAATTGTAAAATAGACTTTTGGCTGTAATTTTTCTACTCTTTTTTATTTTGTTATTTTTTTTTAGATCATACTTTAATTTGTCCATGGAACTTAAACTTAAATAAGCAACTTAGTACAACAGTCATAGTTGCATTAACAGAACTTGCTTTTGATCTTTAAAAAAAAGTTGTCAAAATTTTAAAAATTTGTTCTGTTCTATTTCAAAAAAAGTTAACTATTTTAAACTTTTTTCTTAATACTTTTGTGATTCAAATGAACAATAGAAAATGTATTTTTGATTCAAACTAATTAAATTTAAATATTCCAAAATCTAAATTTGAATAAAATCTTCAATTATTAACTATTGAGAAAAATTGTATCGTAAAAATTTTGAAAAAAAATTAAAAACTATCTATAATTTTGTCTACTAGGATACAAAAGATTCGAAACAATTTTTTGTTATTCTATTTAAAAATTAAGATCTAAAGAGTATATTTATTTATTCTTAGCTATATTTATCCAAAAAATTATTAAATTTATGAATATCCTTTTAATAATTCATCAAAATATTAAAAAAGCAGCATCACCTTTGATTCTAAGTGCTTTAAATTAGTGTTTTTTTTATGTTCTTTCAAAACTATGATTTTTTAAAGATATATGGAAAGATATAAATGGACAAGTTCTTGAGAGCATAATAAAACTAATTTGAGAAAAAAAATTTTTCATTAATTTTGGATAACGTCATTAGCGGCCACTGGAACACTGAGAGTGAAAAAATATATTCTTTTTTAATAAAGCTTTTTAAAGTCAAATTAATTTTATTATGCACTCAAGAATTTCTCCATTTATATCTTTCCAGATACATTTAAAAAATCATTGTTTTAAAAAAAAATAAAAATAGAATTTAAGAAAAACAAAATTAGAATTTTAGAATCACCCTACCAGTTCTTTAATTTAGTTCTTTAATGGTTCTTTAAGGAAAAAATGAATTTTCAAAAAAAATTTTTAGCACGTACCCAGCGAAATTTGTCTTCCTTCGACAACATTAATTGATTTAGCTGCTAAATAGTCTTCGCCACTAAAATTGATAATGTTTTCTGTATCAGCTGAACTAAGTGCCATGTGAGCATAATTTCTCTCCGGAATTTCATGAGTTAACTCTATTTCGGAGAAAACAGGCGATTCTAAATTAAAATAAAATTAAAACAAAACTTCATTTTATTTTATTATTAAATTACTCAAAATATTTAAATTAATTATTTTAGATTTTAAATTTGCAGTGTTAATTTGACATGCATAATCTCCCGAGTCACTTAGTTTGACATCTCGAATGATCAAGTTTGACTCGGTCTCAGTTCTTTTTTCCAATCTGAATCTGTTATCTTGCGTTACTGTCATATTGTCAAAAGCCAGAACATCTCCGTCTCTGAGCCGCAACCAAAGTATGTTATGAGAACCAAGATTCCTTACTTTGCAAGGCAAAACCACGTCTTGACCGAGCAAAGCGTCTACGTACTCGACATCAGGCGAGCGTTGGTCATTTTCGAATATTTTCGAAAATAAACTCGCCTGAAAAACTGAATTAAAATCGAACTCGGGCTCTGTTGGCCTGTTCAGTGATTTTTGGTAACGTCGGTAGTTGGCTTGTTTTCGATAATTGAACGCCAGGCCACATTCAGTCAGAACAACAATTAACACTAAGATGACCACTTTTTTGACTTGCATATTCTTACACATTGAAAAACTTGTGTTCCTAAATGATCATTTCTGTAGGGTTCTAAAATTTAATAAATCATAAATCTTGAGCGTAAATATTCCAGTCGGATTAAGTGAATTATTGTGAGCTTTTGCATATAAGAAAATAAGTTTAAGCAATAAATATTGTTAAATTAGTCAATAGACTGAAGAAAAAGTTTTGTTTTATTGCACTATGAAAGTTGATTCCAATTTTAATTAAATTTTTTTTTATTTGAACCTCGGAACCTAAGCAGAAAGTAGACTAAACGAAAAATTTTTTTTCTTTTTTTGTTCAGTCTTTTGTTTAAATACAAAAATTTGATTAATATTGATCCTGAATTTTAACAATTATTCTAGTAGCCTATTTTTGCCTCGAATAATTAACTTTTCACTGCTATTTTGGTCAAAAAAATATTTGATCAAAACAAAATTCAATTATTGATTGTTATTTTCCTCTCATCGTTTCCAATATCTGGCTGTAAATGTACTTGAAAAAAAAATAAAAAAAAAAAACAAAAAAAAAACACGTTAAACAATTTATTTCTTTCTGGAAAGAGAAATTAGCTTTTCTTCGATATAAGCTAATTAACTGTGAATTTAATTTTTCCAGAAAAACAATGATATGTGCAAGTGTTCAATTAGGATTTTTGTTTTTGAATTAAAAATTGATTTTTTTCTAAACAATCTAGCTGGAAATTAGGTATAAATAATTTGAATTTCTCATTTTAATCAGCCTTACATGGAAATAAATTTTCAAATTTTCAATTTTTGAATACAAATTTGACATTTAACATTTTTTAATTTTATCTCTTTAAAATTCGTATTCTAATTAGTCCTATTTTTTAATAGTTTAGCAAAAAAAAAAACAACATTTTTTTACTAGAAATAAAAAAATTTAGTTTATTTTTTTAGATTTTTTTTTTTGAAAAATAAATAAAAATTCAATTAGAAAAAAAAAGAAACAAATTGATCGGTTCGTAAATTTTTAAAGCTTGTATACACTTAGACAAACTCCAGTGAGATTTTCCTATTTACAATCTTACAAGATCTCACAACTGACATTAATTTTTCATATATTCCCTGATGTCTAAATTTATATATTTTTTTTCAAATCTCAGTTCAATTTTCTTTATCTAAATTATTTGGTGCAATATTCACATTGATCCGTTAGCTACTTTTAAGAAAAAAAAATGAATTGTTAAATTATTGTTTTTAATTATTAATTTACATTGAATTTAACTTAAATGTAGAAAAATTCTTAATTAGTTTATTCAGTTTTTTGCATTGAACTGAGTTATTCGGTTCAAACTCTCTGCTTTCAATTAATGACTTTAAAATGCCAAAAATACAAGTCACTAACTTGGTCTTGATTTATTCTTTTTATTAGCTTGTATTCAAATTTCCTGTCAGACTAGCAAACAATTCATTTTTATGAAAAAAATCTCCTATTTCAAATAAAATATGAGACAATTTCTTACAATTTTATTCTTATCTATAAATAATTATTTGATTTTTTAAGCAGACTTTTTAGAAAAAAGCATTTAAATTTTTTTTTGCTAAGCTTAGATTGATTACAAGTAAAAGTTGAGTCCATTAGACGTGGACTTTCTTGTTTGCGTTTTCAATTATCTAAAAGGAAATTTCGACTCGGCATTTTTGTTCAAGAGCCGATAGCAAAAAACCCTATCTAGAAAATGAAATTGTCTCTATTTGATTAGACCTGTAATTATGTTTAAAGCTCAATTTCCGATTTAACTCATCTGCTTCAAGTGCTTTGAAATATTTAAATGAAAGTCTGATAAAAACCGAGACCGAATGTGAATCCATTTCCGAACGAGTGAATTAAGTACCTGTAGTTTTAATTAGAGTAGCATGCCATTATGTGGTCTTTTGAGAATATCTGGCCTTAATTTCGGTTTTTTATATTTAAAATACTCGAAATAGTATTCTTCAATTTTCAAATATTTACTTTGTTCATCTATTTTATTTTGTTTTGGAACAACTTAAAAAATCATTCGTTTATCACAAAATATTCAGTTTCAATTGTTCTTCCAACTAAGATCTTCAATTATGTTCAAATGCTGTGCTAAACTCATGAGTCTACTTTTATGTTTTCTCTCATGTACAAATTTTGCTCTCATAAATCTCAAATTAGGTTAGACTCAAAATAAAATGTATTTAAATTAAATAAAAAAAAATGTTTTGATTAAATATTTACTAAAAATTATTGACTAAAAAAAAAGTAAAGGTAGGCAATTATCTACTGAAAATCAATAGCCTAATTGAGTTTATCGGACTAGACTCATTTGCGAGTTAAATTAAGCCAAAAAAGCCATTAAAACATCCTTTTTTCTTCTTGACATTAGTTAAAAAATAAAACCCTCTAAAATTATTTAACTCGTGTTAAACTTACAAATTTTTGATTGACACTTATAATTCTTTAAATTTAGATGCTATTAAAAAGTCAATGCCATTTTAAGGAAGCAATCTTAATACAAATTTCCTTAAGTTAAGAAGCAGTTTTTTGTTAGCAAAAAATTAATCTTAAAAACTTGAAAAATATTTAACTTAAATCTAAATATGTTTTTTGAATGATAATTTTTTTTAAAATGGTTAGATATTCTTGATTATAGCTCAGCATGAAGTCATGTCATTTCATCACTAAATTTTAGATAAAAATTTTGAAATTTATCAACCCATTTAATGTGTCTAAATTAAGAATGTACTTAAATAAAATTAATAATTTTTAAAATTTTTTTTTTTCAATTAGAAATCTTAAATAAAAAAATAACAATTAAAAATTATTTATTTTTGTTGCAAAATATGCTTATTTTAATGGAATAAAATTAAAAAGAAAAACACTGTCACAAACGGGTTTGAGTGTTAAAGTAAGGAAAGCAAAAGATTGCTTTGACTAACTTAACTGAATGGGTGAGATAAAGATCAATTTCACCCTAAGTTGACTGGTAAAGTTAACAAACAGGGCTGAATTATTCCTAACTATTTGAAAGCTTGAAAAAAAAAACTACTAGGTTTATTTTTGATGAGAAATTATTAAAATTATAGCAACAAGAATCAGTGGTTGAGTCTATCTAAAAAAGCTTAAAAGGTGCATCTGATGCAATACATGTAAAATTAAATTTCTCTCTCATTCAGCTTATAATCCAAATCTTTTTCCTTCCGATTATCATCTTTACCGTTCAATGGCTTACCATTTTTTTTTCAGCTGAAATGTTTTTTTGAAATATAGACACCAAGATTGTTTTAATATTTTTTATACTTTCTGTATTTTTTGGTAATTTTATTTTATTTTTCCAAAATTTGATACTTTAATTAGCTAAAAGTTAAATTATTTATTACGAATTTTCAAATAGTTCTCTAATCTACAACATACCCGAACCTCTAAAAAAGGACTCCGTGTCAGACCCCGTTAATTATTTGAAATAAATATTGAATTAACCAAAAATATCAAAAAGTAAAAAAAAGTAAAAAAGCTTTTTTATATTTAAATCTCATTGTCTATACATGGTCTTTTAAGCTCTGAATGCTAAAAATGAAAAGTCGATCTGCTTTTTAAATTTTTTTAAAAGCCAAAAAATGGACTTTTTAAATAAATTTAACATGTTGGATAAAAAATTTAATTTTTTTTTGTTTCCTTTACAAAATGTCTAAATACCACCTTAATTTAGTTTCTACATGTGTTTCTAAATGTACAAAAAAAATTTAAATTAACAGTACGAAAAATCCTAACTCACTGATGAAACATAAATTCTATCATTTATGATTATTAAAGACTTTTTTAATGCTAAAAATAAGAAGTCGCTTGCTGACATTTTTTTAACACTCAAAACCCGGAGGGGTTTTTTGGACCCCTTGTATTAACTTTTCTTTTTAATTTTTATTCCTTGAAAATAATCATATTTTACAATAAAAATAATTTAATTTTAATATTTTTAGATTTTAGTTAGCACATTGCTAAAAAAATTTAGAAAAATTTTTTTGTTTATTTAACCAAATACAAACAAGAGATACAGTATAGAGCGCCGAAATAACTCCTCCGGTGTTTGAGTGTTAAAGGCCAAAAAATGCACTTTTTAAATGAATTTAACATGTTGGATAAAAAATTTAATTTTTTTTTTTGGTCAAGAGCTGAGAATAAAATTGAAAAAGAAAAAAATCATAAATTAAGGAAATAAATCAGGATACTAGTGGGCCATAAATCCCACCTGATTGTTCAAAATTGAAGTGAGACTAAAACGATTTGAAAATAAAAAAAAAATAGCTAAAAAAAGCGGAAATAATATTCATGCATAAAATTGTTCTTTGATTCTTTATCTTGAAAATAATCTTTTTTAAATCAGTCTTTGATTGCCATAAAGTAGAAACACTATCTGATATGTATCTTGCTTCAGAAGTGGAATTTAATTGAACAGATTAGATCAATGAGAATTTTTTTGTTAAACATTTATTCATGGCATCAAAGTGCTATTCAACGAACTAAAAAAAAATAAACCTCTCCTATTCTAATAGATAAGATAAGAGTTTTTTCTATTTTAAACAAAAAAATGCGAAATATTCGTATCTTTTTGATTTTAAAGTATTTTTTCTTTAATAAGTTAATGACCGACTAACAAAATTTTACATATCTATTAAAGATTTTAATAAGATATATTGATTTAGACTTGTCTATTTTAGACGATCGATTTCGCTCTTGAATTGACTTGATCCAAATAAAAAAAAACAACAACAAAATCGATTTGCACTTAAGCTTTGCAAACACTAAAAAAAAAAAAAAACTTGAGATGTTTAATTAAAATGTTATTTTTTTTATTCAAATGATAAAAAACAAAAAATTGTTCTATTTGGTTTTTTGCACTTGGATTCCTATACAAAATGTCTAAATATCACCTTAATTTAGTTTCTACATGTGTTAGTAACAAAAAAAAATTTAAATTAACAGTACGAAAAATCCTAACTCACTGATGAAACATAAATTCTATCATTTATGTCAATTTAAGGCTTTTTAATGTTGAAATTAAAA
>VANL01001852.1:0-10219 GCA_006352455.1 Brachionus sp. 'Tiscar' | reverse complement strand
TCAAGTTTCTTGGCATTAAATTTGATTCTAAGTTAAAAATTAATATACTAGTAGACGAAATTAAAGAACGCTGCAATCAAAGGCTAAATATTATTAAGATATTGTCAAATAAAAAATGGGGTCTTAATAAAAACACACTAGGAAATTTATATAAATCTTTAGTCGGATCAATTTTAACACTATTCTTTTCCTTGCTTGAATTCATTTTCAGAAAATAATATCAAAAAACTACAAGTAATTCAGAATACAGCAGTCAGATATATTCTTAAGTTAAAATATGATACTCCCTCCAACATCGTACATCATGAGGCTTTTAATAAACTAAAATTACTAACAGTCTCGAATCGGCTTTTTGAATTGAGTGAGAGATATGTTGGGACAGGACTGAGTCATTCTATTCCATTAGTTGAAAGACTGGTGAAGGAATACAAAGAAGGTTTCGAATCAAGACATATTGAATACCCAACTCCATTGTGTAATTGCTACCTTACTATTTTTTCTTTTTTTCCCGAAACTTGAACTATTTAAACATGAGCCACATGTAACAATCTTTTCCAATTTTATATATTATTAACTTTCATTTATTTAGCTTATTTTATTAAATTTAATTTTACTTTTATTTTATTTTTATTTTATTTCATTTTTATCTTATTTTTTTTTAATTTTTAACCTATTCTGAAGGAGCTCTAGCTCGGTACAGAAAACAAATAAATAAATAAATAAAATAATTGATTCAATCAGTTCAAAAAAAAGTGAGTTTTTATGAATATAATTTTATTAATAAAAGTATTTTAAAACGCAAATAATTCTTTTTCTGGGTCAAAAATGACCCATTTTCGTCCTTTACGTAGTAAAAAATTTCATTTTTTAGCTTTCGTCAACAGCGTTATTTTTTCCATTTTTGACGGATAAAGGTTAAATAAAATAGAAGAAGAGGAAAAAAAAAATTTTTTTTTTATTTTTTTCACATTTTAGACAAATAATATTCTTTTCTGATGTGCAAGACCCACAACTATACAGCTTACACATGGAACATACATCACTCCTCTTGTTTACGTTACACATTCGTATCTGGCACTGATGACGAATCATTAAAAATTCCTAGAGTAGAGTAGTATTTTGAGCTGGTGCTCTTCTCTCTCTTTTTTTTTTTTAATTAAGGTTTAAGTCCCATGGACAAATTGAAATAAGATACTTTATACTTGTTATGTTGAGAATATTGTAAAAAACACAAACCCGAAAACGCCTTGTTGGAGCTTTAACTGTGTAGTAATGAGTCATTTGATCAGCTGAGTCAACTCCAACTTTTGTTTTTTTATAAGTTAATACTAAATTTGGTTTCCTTTTTTCTTCATTACCACAAACAAAAACCTAAAAATAAAGTTTTCTCGCTTCTTCTCTGCATCACCATCTGAATAACGATGACATCGGGTACGAAATCACTCTAAAGCTTTTTTTGAACTAAGCCTAGTAACTGGCATTGTTTTATATTTTTAAGGATGAAAAAAAAAGAAGCTTTTCCACATGATTTGTGATTTTGTGATAGTGATTTTTTTAGCATTTATTTTTCATCAAATTTTAAGTAAAAATGCGCTATATTAACAAGACCCTAATAAATTTAACAATTTAAAGGAAAATACTAAAAAGCCTCTCCAAAAGAATTCATAATATTAGTTCCGTTTGTTTTAAAGGCACCAATCGAGCTGAGACACATTATTGAATGTATTTGAATAGAAGAAAAAAGGTTCCAATTCAAACTGCTGTCTAAAAAATAATAAATATTTTTTGTTTTCTACAACATTAAAATTTAAATCAAAATCGCCCAATAAATCAATGTTTCCATTTGTGATTGATTGCAATTTTCTCTTAAAAATTTGACCAAATCTGAAAAGAATTTTTCATTGTCCATGGATTGTTTTGCCATTTTGTTTTTGTTTATATTCAAATAAACTCAATTCAACTCATTTGCTTTGCATTGAACCAGTGTACGCAAATTTTTGACAATTATGGCAAAATTTATAGAATTTTTTATTTTGGGTCTGACAAGACTAATGAAAAAAGAGAGAGAGTTTTTATTTTAATTTAAATTTTTATAATAATGGCATTAAATATTTAAATTTTTTAAGAGAAAATTGCAATAATTTATTAACAAGATCCTAATAAATGCAACAATTTAAGGGAAAAGACTAAAAATCCTCTCCAAAAGAATTTATAATATTATTTTTTAAATAAAAGATTGATAATTTAGACAAAAATAATAACTATAAAAAGTTAATAATTTAAGTAAATTTAATTAAATTTAAAAAAAAAACTATCAATGTACTCGCGTTTAGGTTTGTTAAAAAAAATCATCAGACTCTTGTAAATATCTTATTGTCAACAAATGACAAAAGATTTTATTAAAATATATTTTCAATTTGAATATTGTCTCTGGCTTTGACGAAAAATGAATTAACGTCATTGTCAATATTAAATTTTTTTTAAAATTTGTCAATATTTTTCAAATTCTGGTAGTAAGCTTCTGACAATTCGTCAAAAATTTTTCTTATTTGTCAGTACTTACTACCAGAAATTGGGAAAATAAATTGAAGAATTAAAGAAATACATGATGAAAAAAAATAATGGCAAAGAATGGCAAAGAATGGCATAAGTGAGTCAATCAAAACATGTTTTGCAATGATAAATAACAAAGATAAACATGGAAAAACAATTCTCAACCTCCTTGTAAATACATTCTAAAAATCATAGGAAAAAAACAGTTGAAATTTTTTTTAAATTTAAATGAATAATTAATAGATTAAAATATCTTATGCTTTTTATTATGCAAAAATTAAATCTCTTTAGTGAAAAAATTCTAAATGCTTTTTTTTAATGAATCTAAATTAACAAAATAATTTACCAGAAAACAATTTCTAATTTGTATTAAAGTCCTATCTCGATTTTGTGAAACGCCTAGGTAATCTAAAATAATTTCACAAAATCGAAAAAATTTAATTGACAAAAATAACAATTATCTTTAACTTTTTTTTTTGAAATAAAACTGTTTTTTTTTCGTACACTTTTTTTTCAAAATTACGCAATAAATTTATCATCTCTTTTGACTCATTTTAAGTGCCTTGAGTACAATAAAGTTTAAAGCGATCAATCTAGTCTAATGCTTCAATTTTTGTTATTTTTTATTTCGATTCCAAATTTTCTTCTACATTATCGGCTTCATCGACTGAATCACTTACTGCATGAGACTCTTTATGGGAATTTTCAGGAAGATTTCTTTCAAACTTTCATTTCTTTCTTTCAAAGTACTTAAATTTTTATCTACATCAACAAGTTCATCTAAAGTTCCGTCAGGATATTGATTCAAAAATTCAGTAGCCAAATTTTCTTCTTGTCTTGTCTCACAATTTTTAATTTTTTAAATAATAGATTAAATTTAACTTGCATAAAAAAATAAAAAAAATGACAAAATCAACCAAAAATTGTCCGATTTTTCATTTAATAAAATAAAAAATGCACAAAAAAAATTCATCTAGATTCATTTAGATTTATTTCACAAAATCAAGAGTTACAAAATCGAGCTAGGACTGAATAATTTTTAAATTTAAAAATTTTAATACATCGCCAGAATTTGCGCTAAATGAAAATAAATAAATATTTACATTTTAAAGACAAAAACATACTTTTTTAAACTCAAAAAAAATCTCAAATTTTGCTGAAAAATACGAATTTTTTTTTTAGTTTAATTTTTATAGCAATAAATTTCTACTTTACCAAATAATTAAAATACAATAAAAAAAGAACCAAACAAAATATTATCTTTTCACCAAATTTATTAATTATTTTAAACCAAAAAATATTTATTTCAACCAAAACAATAGTTTTTATCACCAATAATAATACAAATCAAACCAAAAATAATTACTGAGCTACCAAGGCTTGTTTTGCCTTTGCAGGTCTTCTAGGTTTTCTTTTTTCGCCGATAGGAATATTTTTCACTGATAATGGTATTTCACATCCAGGAATATTAATAATTTTTGATATACCAATTAAGTGCTTGCAAATGTTATCCTTGATGCGCCATCTACATGAACATTTTCCGTTCTTGGAATCGACTTAATCGGGTGCTATGACACATAGTAAAAGTTCGTGCTTTTTGTAATCCTCGAATTCATCCCAATCACGATTAATTTTTGCATGATTTTTTAAGGATTTGCGGTAAAATAACATTATTAATAAAAAATTGAACTGGTTAACCCTATTTTAAATTGGTGGTTTGCTTTGCACAGGTAATTGTGATTTTTTGGTGTCAATTAAGAATAAATTTGCGGCAAAATACACGAATTAGGTGTTAAATTTTGGTAATCGAGTTTTGCCTTAGATTATATTTTTTTGGTGAATGAAAAAAACATCATTGGTGAACGGTGATTGTATGCCAATTTTTATCATTTTTTTTTTCATTTTTTACCATAATTTACCAGGAATCTACCGTATTTCGGATTTTACCAATTTTACGTAAAAAATGGTTAAAAATCAAATTAAAAAAAAAAAGAAAAAGAGCAAAATTTGAGATTTTTTTGGCATTTTTGGAGTTTACATAATTCTTCATAAAATTACTTAAAATCACGTAAATTTACCATTGATCCTGATGTCAAATCACTACTGCAATAAAATTTAATAAATTATTTTTTTTTATTATTTTGGACTTTAAAAAACCAGAGACCAACAGGTCTCAAATATAAATAAAAAATAATAGCTTAAAAAAAATTTTTAAAAAAAAATCTAGGAAATTTTTGGTCGCCAAAATTTTATTTTCATGATACAAATAAAAGTTTTAAATTATATCTAGTTAATAATCAAAATTATGTTGAGTCATACAAAGCCAAATATAATCGCGTCAGAACATTCAAATCAAATTTAATCGCGTCAGAACAGTCATTTATTTTATTTATTAAAATTTACCTTGAAACCTTTCAAAGCCTTCTTGAAACCTTAATTATTAACCCGTTTTAATTTTAGACAGTAAAAAAAGCTCCGGCTTTCGAATCTTTTCTTAACCTTTTTGAAGTAAAAAAAAATTTCTCTTTAACATTTTTGCACCTAAATTTACTAGGAAAACAATTCCTAACATGTTTTATTTACTTATTTTAAATTTTGAAGCTTAAATAATTTTTTTTTTATGTACAGCTAAATAACAATAAACAGGTTGTCTCAGCAAATGTTTTACCTGTTAAATTCTATTTAAATAAAATTCCATGTCTTATTTTAAATTTTAATAAAATGTTTGAAAAAAGCTTAATTTTTATTTTAGTTTTACCATTGTTTACAGGAGGACAGATTGTGTCACCAACAGAAAACTACCCGAACATCCTTGATTTACCAGACGATTATGCTACCAACAGACTGTACTGGAAACATGATGACACCGAAATAACATTTGAATTGCACTTTAAAAAGTCCCAATGGGTCCTATTTGGTTTCAAGTCTGACAATTTTTCTGATGTCATTTTAAGTTGGCTCTTCTCTGACGGAATTGGACATTTTTCTGACAGAAACATGCTTCCCAACAACTCAATTGCACACGATACCAACTTAAACTGGTTTCCTTTAGATGCTTTTACCAAAAATGACATAAATGTAATCAAATTTAGACGTAACATAAAAATTTGTGATAACCAAACCAATAATGAAGACTTGGACATAAATACTGGTTTAATGAATGTTTTATTTGCTCTTGGAGACCAAATTGATCGCAAAAATGACTCAATTGAATTAAATAAAATTAATGAGATTCAGATTGATTTACTAGTTCAAACAAATGGTCCTTTTGTTTGCCCTAGAAGACCAGCTGAGCCAGTTTTGGATTCCAAGCCGACTGCAAATTATCAATATGAATTGGATTTAATAGCTGGTTTTTACAAAATTTACTGGAATTATACAGACACTGACGTGGTCATTGAAGTACATTGTAGAACAGATGGATGGGTTGGTTTTGGTTTCAGTCCGAATGGTGGAATGGATGGAAGTGATGTGGTTGTTGGCTGGATCTCTAATGGTCAAGTTAACTTTACTGACAGACATATTGTTGGTCGTCAGGTTCTCATTGATGAAAATCAAGACTGGCAACTACTCTATTCTTCTGAAACAAATGGAATAAATGTGTTTAAATTTACGCGCAAAATAAAACTGTGTGATTCGGATGATTTGACAATAGAACAAGGTTCACCATATATCATTTTTGCTTATGGAAACATTGATCCATTGCCTGGCAGCGACATAAATTATCATGGAATGAATAGAGGTGGAAAACTGGTTAGTTTTATTAGCTCAACACCAGTTAAAGACAATTTCGTGCCAGATGATATGGAAATATTAGACGCAACTATTTCTCATGTAATCCTACCAAAAGACGATACTTTTTATTACTGTAAAGGATTTGAAGTTCCA
Organism: Brachionus sp. 'Tiscar'; assembly: GCA_006352455.1. Lineage (NCBI taxonomy): Eukaryota > Metazoa > Rotifera > Eurotatoria > Ploima > Brachionidae > Brachionus > Brachionus sp. 'Tiscar'. Next base: position 3,778 of record VANL01001852.1, on the reverse strand, counting down.
AACGAATTTACCCAAAAAAGACACATTTACAAGGTAATTAATATTTTTATTATATTAAACGATTATGCATCAAATTAGATCAGGAGCTTAAATGAAAGTATGTTCTTGTTTTTAAAGCAAGAAAAAAATTCATAAAATAAGACAAAATTTTATCTTTCTTTGTTTTATATTTTTAAAGGCTTATATTTTTTCGGGGTGACAAATTAAATTTTTTTAAGATGACAAAAATAACTAAAAGTGATGACTAATTTAATTTGTTTTAGCTGACTATATAAAACTAATTATTCTGACAAAAAAACTAAACGATTGACAAATTTATATATTGAGATGACTTTTTTATAATTTTTCACTGACAAAATAAAAAATTATTTTATTGACGAAAATATTTATTTAAATGACAAAATATAAAAAAATATATTTGTGGTTGTTGTAGTCCATCGTGATCGAGTGCTCTCAGTATGGCTTTTGGAGTTGTTATTTTCATTTCGAAGTAGCGCTTGATCTGCTCTTTTATTTTTGTTGAATAGAATAAAATAAAAGTAAAAATAATATAAGTTAAAAAATAGGAAAATATTAAAATTAAAAATAAATAAAGAAATATTAAGAAATGATAAGGATAGAGAGTTACAGAATACATTTTTTAAACATTTGATGGTTCAGGAAAAAAAAGAAGAAATAGTAAGGTAGCAATTACACAATGGAGTTGGGTACTCGATATCGGGTCATGATGTAATATGTTGGAAGGAGTATCATATCTTAATTTTAGTATAGAACGAACTGCTGAATTTTGTATTACTTCTAACCTTTTAATTTTAGTTTCTGAAAGAGAGTTAAGGCAAGGAAAAGAATAATCTTGAATAGATCCTATCAAAGACTTAGAAAGATTTCCTAAAGTTTTAAAGTCAAGGCCCCATTTTTTATTTGACAAGATTTTAATTAAATTTAACCTTGAATTGCAACGTTCTTTAATTTCTTCTATCATTGACGAAAAAGTTAATTTAGAATCGAATTTAATTCCTAAGAACTTAATTTCTTTTAAGCTTATGATTCTATTCCCATAAATCCTTAAATCAAACTCAGAATTTTCTTTATTGTTTTTACTAAAAATCATTGAGCAAGATTTTTCTAAGTTTTGTTTGTCACCTAGTTTAGTGTTTATTAGTCATTAGTCATTAATTAATTTAGTCACCATTTTTTTGGTTGATCTGTCATCCCGAAAATATTTAATTTGTCGGTCAATTAGTTTATCTGTCAGTGAAGTAGTTTGTTTGTCACCTAGTTTAGTCTTTTTTGTCAGTAAAATAGGAATTTTTTTGTCAGACCATTAAATGATGGCCATTTTTTAAATAATTTAAAATTTTCACATTAATAATTAAAAAATTCGTTAGATAATTTTTTTCTCAATTTCTGAATTTTGAATTTTGAAGTTTAAACACAAAAAAAAAAAATATATATTAATAAATTAATTAAAAATAAATTTAATTTAATTTAAAATAAAAATCTAATTTAAATAATAAGATATAATGATTTAAAAAAATTTTTTCAATATTAAATTGATTTGAATTTTAGTGGGAGTTGATTTTGCCAATAATAAACGCGGACCGAATGCACCACACTCTAATCTACGAGTGTAATCGATCGTTTAACATTAGCAAAGGTTTTACTCCTGGACAATGCTTTGATAATGAAGATAAAACGAAATATTGTCAATCAATATCTTTTGCATGGGCTTATGGCGGAGAAAACATAGAAATTTATCCTCAAGACATGGGGTAATATTTTTTTTCAAAAGATAAAAAATAATTTTTATTCAAGTTATCCGATCGGTGGCGATACGGACTTTTCATTTTATATTTTCGAAATACATTATGACAATCCACAGCAAGTTCTTGGCTACATTGAGAAAATAACTTGGAGATATTATATGACTAAAAAATTAAGACCCAAAGAGCTAGGCATTTACACAATTGGTACAGATTCATCAGCCATTTCTATTGCCATACCGCCGGGTAGCGAACATTTTCCTATAAAAACATACTGCTACAACGAGTGCATGCAAGAAGTTTGTTAAATTTAATCAATTAATTAATTACTTTTTAATTAAATTTTAATAACTAGTTAAAAGAAGAGAACATTACAGTTGTTTCAGCCATTCCACACACTCATTTGGTTGGCATAGAAGTATGGACCAAAATAATTCGAAATGGCCAAGATATTGGTTATCTATTTTACAATAGAAACTACGATTTTAACTATCAAACTTCTTATAATCTCAATCCCTATGTAAACATAACATCAGTAATAAATTTAAAACATATCATTAGATAGCTGTTTTTAATGTTTTTTTTTTAGCAAGATGAGCTTATAACCCAATGTGTCTACAAGACAACTGGAGCAAAAAAATTTGTATTGGTAAATAAATGGTTTAAATGTGTGTGTTGTATATTTATTTTGTGAAAATTTTTTTTAAGGGTGGACCAAGCACCAGGGAAGAAATGTGTTTCCACTTTTTGACATACTATCCAAGAAAACCGAGTTTTAAATTTTGTCTTAGCATACCTTATATAGATGATACTGCTATGTTACTAATAAAATTAAATGATACGGAAAAGGCCCAAGTTCCAGAATTAGGCAATGATTTGGATTCATTTAGAAATGCTGTTGCCCAAACTTATAAAACAGTTCAAACAGACGACTTTGTGAGAAAAACAATTAGAGATTTTTACAATTCTACTAGAATGAATGGCATCTGCGCCGGAAATATTTTTGGACCTAAAAATCAAGTTATACCGAAAAATACATATATTGAGCCTGATTTGTGTGCCTTACCAGATAAAACACAAAATGGTATTCTTCAGTTTATAATAATGATTTTAAATTCTATTTGGGAATCAATTTTAAGAGCATTTAGTAATATTTTTTAGAAATTTAAAAAAAAATTTTAGATAAATTAAATATTTATAAATTAACTAATTAATAAAATAAATTAGAAGAAATTTTTTTATTTAGTCTTAAGAAAAAATTAAATATTTTTTTCCTGACTATTTTATTTGAAATTAGACAAAATAAATTTTTAGCTAGAAATTGGTTGAAACCATCTGATCATCTGTAGAAGCATCTGTTAAATCACGTTGAAACTTAAGTCACTTGTCAAAACTGTGACTTAAAAACATGTCTGATTGAGATTCAAAAACGGTGAACAATATTGGCAATAATTTAATATAAAATGGTGAAGAGAAAAATCGAAAAAAAAATTAATTTGACTATTTATTTGTATTTATTTATTTAATGAATAATTTAGGCGAAGCCTTGGTACAGTTGGATTGGAGACTAAGTCTTTCCTTTCAGTCACATGATTGATTTTAGATACCATACAATGTAAAAAAATTAAATAAATTTACAATTTTCATAAAAATTCATTATTTAAAATTTAAATAGAAAAAAAATTTGAATTCAAATTGAATAATGTAAAATAAGAAGAATTAATTTATGAAATTGGTGCTATTTTTAGGAAACTATTTCTTCTTTTTTCCCTCAACAATCAGACATTTAAAAAAATTTACTATGATAAAAATATTTATGTTACTCAATTTTTTTAATTACCGTAATGCCTTGCCCCCTAATGCGGCATTTATTTTCATGATTCTGGATTTTAATGCTGCATTTAACCCACTTTTTTATCCAGATACGCTGCGACTAAGAATGCTGCAGTTAATGTCAAAATTTTGGTATAAATGCCGCATTAAATATGTAAAAAATAATAAAAATATATTTTTCT
>VANL01001851.1:0-10224 GCA_006352455.1 Brachionus sp. 'Tiscar' | reverse complement strand
AAATCTTATATTTTTCTCGCTATTTTTAAAATTTAGCGATTTTTAACGATTTTTTATCAATATCATATTTTATAGGGATGTTGCAGTATTTTTTCAATAAATTTTATTTCAATAAATTTTTTTATTTCAGAAAAAAATTGTGTTAACGCTAGAAAGCGCGAGGGGTTTTTTAAAACCCATTTTTGAAAATTTGAATATTATCTCATAGATATAAAGTTTTAAGAATTACTCAAAAAAACTAAAAATAAAATTGTAAAAATTCAAAAAAAATTTTATTTAGAATTCTTGAAATTTTAATTTGAAATTTTTGTAATAAATCAGTGGGTGTTAAACTTTTGTATTGAATTTAATTATGCCATCTTTAAAACTGAAATTTTTAATTTTTTTTAAATGTTTGCTCGAATATGCATTTAAAGGAAAAAAATTTCAAGTTCTGTAAAGTTGTTAGATAGATAATATCAATTATGTTGTAAATATAAATTTAAATAATGAAAATAATTTTTTTAATAGTGCATCATCAAATTAAAAAAAAAATAAAAAATAAGGGGTTGAAAAGGACTATAAACTCGTAAAGCTCCTAGAGATAGCTAATCGTCCCTTCAAGAATAAAAAGTTAAGTTACAGAAAAATCAAAAATGAGTTTTTGATTTCTTAAATTTTAATTTTTTTCTTTTAATTATTTTATTTTTAATAAAAAAATTAATTTATAAATTCTACGAATAAACGCTTTAAACTTTAGATCAAATACAGAGTAAAAGTCATTTAAATGCTAATGAATAATCTAAATCAAATAAAGCATAAATAAATTGCTAAAAAATAATTAGCGAATAGACTCTGATTTTTGTTTTATTAAAATTTTATCGAATTCATATACCTTTTTATAAAAACAATTTTTTAGCTATGAAAGATTGTCAAATGAGCTGAAAAATATAAAATGATTTAAAAAAAATTTATATTCAAATTTTTGGCTTCGCTAAGAATAAAGCCTTAATTTATTATATTAATATAAAAAAAATATTTTTAAAAAACGAATATATTATTTTACATATTTTAATGGTTTCTTTTTATTTTAAACAAGCAGAAAATAATTTTAATCAAAAACAATGCTTGGACTTGATAATACATTTTTTGCTAAAATTTTTTAATGAAATAAATTGCTTTTTCTCCAAAAAATAATGCCTTGCTGATTTTAATGTGCTTTCTAATATTTCTAAACCTAGCAAAATTTTTAGCAATTTTAAAATAAACAAAAAAATCTATTTAAAATAGAAAAAGATTCTAGTTAGTTATATCAAATAATTTCATCAATCAGAATAGTTGGTATATCACAAAGATCATCATCACCAGTAAAGCTATCAAATGAAGCATACAATTTTCAATTTATCTCAAGATATTTGTAAACTTATGACTTAATTGATTTAAAACCAATTATGTCTACAACAATTAAATGAAATTGATTTGATATTTAAAAAATAATGGTCCTAGTAAATTAATACTAGAAATTTCATGGCATTAAGTTATACTAGAGTCTTGAGCCGATTCCCACGTAAAAATTAATTTTTCAAAATTCCATAAATATTTCTCTAAATAATACCAGTTCAATATTTAATTAACAAGTTTTCACTTTAAATCGATTTAAAAATAGTTTGTGGCAATTTGATTTATTTGAAAAAAAAATAGATTAAATCTTTCATTTACACTAAACATAAATAGATTTCCTAAATAGCAACAAATAAGAAAAATACTAAAAAACTTATTAGGAAATAGATAATTTTAAACTCAGCTCAAATATGTTGAAATTTTTATTTACTAATCAAAATTTATGTTTTTTTTATGAGATAAATTTCTAGTTTAACTAATTAAAATATTGGAATCTAAGATTTTGAGCAACAAAAATAAAGTAAAATCAAATATTGAGAAAAAAATCGAGCTCATTTTTCAAATCTGCATCAAATTTCATCATAATAGAAATAAGTTTATTGTTTTTATTATTATTTTTTTTTAATTTAAAATCACAATATTTTTGACTAGATTTAAACTCACAGGTAAAATGCTTATATTTGAATAATTTGGATCAAGAATATTTGAATAATTAAAGAGTGTTTTAGACGAAGCCATTTGAATTTAGCTTGAAAAAATTTTTTTTAACTAAGTATCTTAGTCAGTCTAAAATACCATTTCATTTATTTATTGGATATAATGTATGTGTAATTAAATAGAATGTAGCAGATTTTTCTAATGATTAAGTTAACTTAAATCCTAACCATATTTGAAAAGTCATAACTTTAGAAAAAGACATGATTAAATTGTTAAATTCTGTACAAGATTTATTTATCATTAATAATAGTTTGTTGGCTAAGGATGTTTAATTCTTCGGTTATGGGCAAAGACAGGCATATTTTTTAAGAATAAAAGAAAACATTCTATTTAGAGCAAACCTTGACTTAAAGTTAATTTAATCAAGGCTTAGATTAAAGCAAATAAAAGAATTCAAATAATCAATAATTTAAATTGACGCATAAAATTCAAAAACTGCGACAAAGATTTAATAAAGGAAATATTTAAAATCGTTTTATAATATATTATTCTAAATATTGTTCACTTTTGATATTTCCAAATTGAGAATGTATATTTGATTAGTAAATTAATTTTTATATGAAGTGAAAAAAAATAGTTAGAATTTATGTATAAATATTGTGAAGGTAACAAAAATAAATAAAAGACTAGTTTCATATCAATTTTTGAATACTATGGATCAAATAAATTGAGATTTACAGTGTCTATTTATTTTTAAAGTGATAAAGAACACTATTCTCCAAATGATTTGGCCTTAAATGAGAATTGGAGCATTATATGCTTTTAGATTTCAAATTGATCAGATCGGTTTAATTTATATGTTCAAATTTTATAGATAATTAGTGATGGTAATTATAGGAAACTGAGATTTGGGCGATAATTGCAAGCAAATAAACCTAAATTTTTTTTAGGCTATTAATAGTAGACACAGAATCTTTACAAGTTTTTTTTATCTTTCAAGCCCATGATAACTCGAGATTAGTCCTATTCGAACAAAATGAAATTTATTTATCTTTTCTTTTTTGCCTATCATTTTGTATGCTTTTAAAACATTAATAGACAAAAGCTTACCTTCTTTGTTATTTTAAAAATGACAACTAAAAAATTTCTCATCAAAATTCAAGTGATGTGTCATTTTCTCAAAGGCAATTTCTTTTTTACTTTAATATGAATTTTGATTTCTACTCAGAATAAAAGCGGTTATAATGAATTTCTAAATTTGTTTTGCTCTTGAAGATTTTAACTTCAAATAGACTATTTATTGTTCATATTCACCAGGAATTTGTTTGCATTAAGAAAATATTTGTAGAAAAAAATTTTATTTGAAATGCTTTCAATTGAATTTGAAGTGGAAAAAATAGAATAATGGTAATTTATTTTGCCTTAAATTAATTAATAATGAATAATGTGTCTGAAATTTAGCAAAATATAATTGAGCAAAATTTTAAATACAATGCTGACTCATCTAAGAAGCAATTAAACAATCAAATTTTAAAATTCAGAATAAAAAAAGTTTGAATCATTTTATTTTTTTGAAAAAGAACTTTTTTATTGTTTAAAGGATGGTCCATATGAATTTGTTATTGAAGAAGTTGGCTATAAAATTTTAATAACTGGAATATTAGAAGGAGGAATTATTTATAAACATGGTGGTTTAAAAGTTGGAGATGAGTTATTTGAAATAAATGGTATTAGATTAAAAGGATGCTCAATATTAAACTGTGTCGATATATTAGAAATGGAAATCACAAATCAAAATAAAGTAAATAATTGTTTTTAGCTAAAATTCTTTGATTAAAAGTCTAAGTTTAAGTTTTATTTATTTAGTCTATGGTTAATGTTTATATTAATATTTTTTTTAAAATTTGATGCCTTGCTGATTTTCATTTTAAAATATTTATCATAAACTCTCACATAGCTAAAAACGAGGTTAAAATGAAATTATTTAAATATTGTTTAAGTTTTCAAAATCTGAAATTTTAAATTTCTTTTTAAAAAAAAAAATTCTTTAATTAAATTCCTTATTTAATTTTCGTAAGGGATTTTGTAATTGAATATTTTAAGATCTATAATTTCGTCTTAAAATTCTTTTCTCTTTTTAGAACAATTTGTAAAATCATTTATTCAAATAGAAGAAAAAAACTAGTTAAAAAAATTAAAAATTTTTCTTTATTTAATTAATTTTTTTGGTTGGATTTTTTTTCAATTATAAAACATGAAAGACATTTTAATGAGTTCTTTATAAATAAGGAATATTTTTTTCTTCATAGAGTTTATTCAATTTGAAAAGTTTCTACTGTGAAAAATGAAGCTTTTCTTAATTCATGAATTTTCTAAAAAATAATTAAAACTTTTTAGCATAAAAAGCACTATTCAATTAATTTTTACTTTTGTTCAAAATATTAAAAATTTTTCTGAAGGCAAACTTTTAAAGTTTGCGAATTTTATGCAAACTTTGCGCCAAAAACACTTCGCTCCAATTAATTAAAATTTTTTTCTGATAAAATTTGCAGGCATTTACTAGAAATAATTTTTAAAAATAAACTAAGCATATCATAAGCTGCTTTTTTTGGTCTCAAACTAAACTATTTTATTTTAACTATAATTTTTTATTTTTTTTTTTTAACATCGCTAAGGCGTTCATTGAATAAATAATATAAATAATAATATCTACCAGATCTCGTGTGTAAATCTTTCTTAAGAATTAAAATTTTTTCATTCGTCTAAAAAAAACCTTTATATTGATCGCATATTAAAACAATATTCAAAAATTGCTCTAAAAAGCTGACTAATAACAGATACTTTATTCACTCTTTTTGTAATCTTTTTAAATTCTAAATTAATTTTTTAAATAAAGGATTGAAAGAATTGGTTATTTTTTTTCAATTCTTTATCACAATTTTTTTATTATTTTTAAGATTATAAATAAAAAATTAAAAAACTTGTGAGAAAATCCTAACCTTGTTAATATTTATCATTTTTCTCTCATGGATTTTAAAGATCTGATATTAAACTTTTGATCGATTTTTAAGATCAATAAAAATCAAGCTATTTAAAATAATAAAAAACCAGTTTAATAATCTTTAAAAATCTTTCCTATTAAAAATTTTTAGTCTGAAATTTAATAAATAAATGTCTAATAAAAATTTTTTTCATGAAAGTATTTTCAGATTTAAAATAAATCTACTAATTTTATACAGCAATTAATCCGAATAACTAAAATAAAAATGTTCCAAAATTAAGTCCTTTTCAAAAATTTTTTGACTCTAAAAGATAAAAATTTTTACTTTTTCATCTTAAAAAACTTCGTTTTTTAGGTACGTTTTTGTCTTTTGCATATTTTATTTGTTTTTTTTTTGCGACAAGATTTTGAACAGATAATAGGATATTGGGCAAACTATAGATTTTTGTTTTTGGGTTTTTCAAAGATCTTAGAAATTTTAATTTATCAAAATTTATTATTTTATTTTTTAAGAATTTTATCGAAATTACGGTATTCAGAGATAAAAATGACGCTCAGCAAAAAGAAATGAATATTGAAGAGCCCAAAAGTCCCGTTAACGATGATGAACCTGACGAAGAAGTGTAAATTAATTAATTTAACAAAAAAAAAATTTTTTTAATTAAATTTTATTTTAGGACATCTTTATAAGAAAATTTACAATTTGAAAAAAAAAAATTGAATTGACCTTAATAGTAAGATTTTCAAAATAGCTATGTACATTTTTTTAATGTAATCTATGTTTTTATTATTTTTCTAAATTTTATTTTCATACATATTTTTAATAATAAAAAAAATTTAAAACCAACTTCATTTTTATTTATTAAAAAAAGAGCCGATGCCAGGTGTGCCGGAAAGCTTTGATTTTGTTAACTTGCGAGTAGGTGTCGGTTTCCACGTGTCTTTTTCCTTGTTTGATGATTTGTTTAGCTTTTCTTCAATTTCATTCAGGATTGACTTGGGTGATTCAGTCGTGCTCGCATTAAATCGAGCAGAAGCGCCGGATTTCGCGAATGGATTCATTCTGGGCGTATGACTAATTGTAGGCGTACGCACTGTCTCCTCAATTTCAATTTCTTGTGAATCAGAGTCGGTCATTTTAACCGAATTATTCAAGCAAACTGACTTAGCTTGAGTTACTTTTTCAACAATAATGGCACTAGTGTCTTCAATTTGAGATCTTAGATTGTTTTCTTGATTTTCGTTCCTCTCAGTCAAGTATTTATTGTAGCTTTTTGTCTCGCTTTCTTGTTGACTTAAAAGTCTTTGTTTTTGAAGTTCGATTTCAGCCTTTTTTTCAGCTAAAATGTTCAAATTCTGTGCCAAAACCAATGCTCTTGATTTAGTAGAATATTTAATTGCTAATTGTAGTGCGTCAAGATCCATTATAGTGGCTATTTCAAATGCTCTCTGTTCTTTGCTATTTTTGCATGCTAACATAAACAATTTCATCAATGCTTCGCGAGCATTGCTCTCAAATTTGTCTACATTTTCATCCAAATCGTCTTGGTCCATGTCAAAATTACCACTTGAGCAATCATAGTTTTTCATTGAAATACTGAGTTGTTTGTTTCGCCAAAAATTTATTTCCAGAGTTGATTTGTCCGATTCTGGTTCAATTAATGGAGGTGTAAAGTGTAAAGTGGTCAAAGTCGGCCTAGGCAATACATGGGGATAACGTGACGCTCGACATAAAACTGCTCTGACCACTTGGTTCCTTTCAGCAATACCAACTATCCAGTAATTGTCTGACTTGTGGTTTAGATTCGATCTTAGATTCGAAAGTGGCGTCCAAACTTTAGTTTTAGATATTGTCCAGCATTTTGAGTACAAAAATCCATTTGAGTCATATACATAAGGGTTTCCTTCGTCTGAAAAACCAAGCCATTCAATTTTGCTGCTTTCGCTCAATGGTAAAAATCCATGCTCGGTTTCTTTAGATCCATCTATGTAATAAATTGAATAGGCTGTCGAGTTGTTTGACAGATTAAAGGCTACAAAAATCATGTTTTCATAAGCTGATACACAGATTGGAATACCCGGTAAGCAAATTATTTCTTTTTGAGTGCCAGCTAAACCAAATATGCGTAAAAATTTCTTGCTTGTACAACATGCAACTAAGTTTCTACTCACACATACACATTTAATAAATTCTTTTTTAAGCATATCAATATTCCATTCTTTGGTGTTGTCCAGTGAATTGATTAGAATCACGGTCAATTTACTCTGATTGCCAATTGAGCCCGATAGGGCCGAGTTAACTTCAACTTCTTCTTCGATTTTGGTTCCAGGCGAAGCTAGAACAACGGCTTCTTTTGACACATCAGCCATCGTGTATCCGAACTGATTTTTGATGTGAATTGTGTGATGATAGGAGGCATTGTGAAATTCAATATCTATAGACTCGTCGCCCTCTGTGCAAAATTGTGTTATTAGACCAATCGAGTTCCAACACATAAATCGCTCCAATAAGGCCAATGGAGTCGATGAAGGCTGAAACGAAACTTGAATGTTGCTAAACTCTTTGAAGAGCTCTTCTTTCTTTTTCTCACTGAGTTCTACTTCTTCAATGGCAACCTCATTGTCCGACATATTCTCGTCCAAATTCATTATCTCCTTTTTTACACAATCATAAGTTTTTTGCTTCAATTTTTCCAAAGATTCGCATTCATCGTCATCATCAACACCCAGGGCCAACTGAATATCATCATCATCTTCATCGTTTATTTTCTTGTTTGATTTAATTGTCTCAGCTTCGTCAATTATCCCATCTTCATCATCATTCAGACGCTTTCTCTTCTTAACTGGCTCTTTTATCGGATCTCTTTTTTTCAACAAATCTGTCGAGTCATTGCTCTTCTCATCCGAATCAAGCAAGCCTAACAAATCGTCCATTTCTAGATTTTCTTCCAGTTTTTTACTTTGTTTTCGTTCACCACTTGTCACAATTTCTATATCGTCTTTAATGCTTGGCTTTATTTGTCCCATGTTTCCACTAAGGTCACAAAAAATAACTTCATTCTGATTCCATACAAGTGAGCAAATTTTGGATTTTTTACTATAAGAATACTTAAAAAGTAGAGATTTGTTTATTATTGAATGAACATAAACCATTTGAGTATTGGTAGATGCAAGTATGTATTTTCCATCAGGAGAAAAACAAACTATACTAGCTGAAAATTCCTCCGAGGGGTTGGAATCATTTTTAAGATTAATTTTAAACTTTAGAATCCAACTTTCTCGCTCATAAAAATTAATATCTTTCTGGCTAGGAATAGCTATTAGACCGCCGTCTTTGTGCCATGCGAGTTTAGCCCAGCTTGATGAGTCGACAAAATCATTTGATTTTGAGTGTAGGTTAGTCAGGGTTTTTGAATTTGTAAGATTAGACACAGACCAAAATTTGACCGAACCATCGCAGCTTGAGGATGCAAAATATTTTTCAAGTGGATCGAAGATAACAGACAATATGGGAGCTTCATGGCCAGGAAATGATGTGAATTTAAGGGTGTTTAGGTCGACTAGATGAATGTCGAAATCAGATGATCCGCAAACTAAAAAAGTATTTGATTTGTTGATTGCTATACAAGTAATTGGTAAAGTGAATGAAGTCACAACGCCAATAAACTCGTTTGTCTCGAGGTCGTAGCGTTTAAGCTCGTTTTGCTCATCGCTTACGTAAATTTTTCCAGTATGGTAAGCAATTGCGAAGCATTTGTCTCCTACTTGAATTGATGTATTGTCTAAATCGTCAAAACCATTCCATATGCGAACTTCACCATCTTCGCCACATGTTAAGAATTTTCCGTTCTCGGCCAAGCATATATCTGTATAGCCATCGCAATGGGCGTATCGGGTGTTGTGCATTTTCCTTGTCAATTATTAATTTGATTTAATAGAAATTAAAGTTTTTTTTTTTAAACTTTTAGCCTTCACTTTGGTTTGACTCAAATTTTAAATTAAAAAATTAAAAATTCATTCAGCTTAGTTTCATTATTTGTCTTTTTTAATTTTTTAATTTTAAATTTAAATAAGATTTCTTATATGCTTACACCCAGCATTTGATCTATCTGTCAACAAATATCCCAAAAAAGCTATCTTTGAGCTTATTATTTTTATAATTCATAAAAATACAAAAGAATTTATCCAAATGAAATATTTTGGCTAAAAACGTGATAATATGGTGAATTCGATTGATCGAGTTATTGTAAAATTTTTTTATTGTGTCAATTTTTATTGAAATGTTAGGGGCAAGCAAACAGATTGTTCTTTTGGAGAAAATTTAAAATGGACTTATGCTGGTAAGAAGTCATACAGTCAAAGTTATTTGATTTGAAAACATTAGACTTGAGTTTCAAACGTTTTATTGATTAAAAATTATTGATTTGAGAATTAAATCTAATTGTACAATAATTGTTATTAAAATATAAAGTAAGAATTGTCAGACATATCGGAAATTGTTACAAAAATATAAATTATAAATTACTTGTAGATTTGAAGTTGATAAAAATTTGATTTTAAAAAATTAACTTAAAAAAGTATTTTTTTTAATTTTTATATTCGACAATTTCTTATAAATGAAAATTAATTTTTGTACAGAAATTTTAATTCAAATACAAAATTGGCTTCATTTTTTAATTTAATTGAAAAATAAGAATAAAACTTGTTAAACTTTTTATTTTAAAAAAAATAATTCATTTCATCATTCATTATTAAATATTCATTAACAAAACGGAAATTGTAAAATTATTTTTATTTTGAAATATAATTTCAGGTTCATAATATGATTCATAGTATTAATATTTTTTAAAAGTTAATGTTTTGAATTTTGAAAACCATTTTTCCAAAATTCGTGAAAAATAAAAAAATTATTAATAGATGAAGCATAATTTTTTAATAAAAATTAAAAATTGTGTTTCTAATGTTTTATAAAATTTCACTATTTGATTATCGATTTATAAAAATGAAATAAATAGAATAAAAATTTCCCATTAAATAATGAATTCCAAATTTAGAATTAAAATTAGCTAAATTTTGAGAAGAAAAAAACGTAATTGATTTAGTAGTTACTATTGTTAGCGGTTAACTTAGGACTGGACTTAGACTTTGGCATTGGAAAGAATAGACTGATTTGAGAAACTTTATTA
>VANL01001850.1:0-10226 GCA_006352455.1 Brachionus sp. 'Tiscar' | reverse complement strand
AATAACAATTATTGTACAATTAGATTTAATTCTCAAATCAATAATTTTTAATCAATAAAACGTTTGAAACTCATATAAAAAAAGCTAATATAATTATTTTATTTAAAAGGAGAAAAGCAATTTTCAAGTATTCTCGATGTATTCTAGAATACATATGTGTATTTTTTTTAGATGCATTCTTGGAATATTCCGAAATACATAATTTTAAAATTTAGTATTTTTTATTCTGAAAAAATACTTATAATACATCAAGAATACACATATGTATTCCAGAGTACATGGCAAAAACATACGTTTATGGGATTCATGTTTCCCAAAAATCTTTGTGTTAACAAATAAAAAAATTTCTAAACTTTTGCAACATACAGTATTTACATCAGAATAATCATTTTAAGTAAAAAAGATGCAATAAAGCTTGCTGCACTAAGTTTCAGTATTTTTTAATGTATTTTTCTTTAATTAATTACTCGATAATTTATAATAATATACTCGAGTCGATTTAACACTAGAGCAAACTATATTAATTTTTTCTCTTTTGTATTTATAAATAAGGCAAAATGAAAACAATTTTAAACTTTCACATTTTCATATTTTTAGATTTTTTTTGCAAAATTTCAAGAAATTTTAAAAAAAAACTCTCCAAAATAAGTTAATTAAAAAATAGGAAAAAAAAATTTCTAAAATTTTTCAAAAAAAAATCCAAAAATATTAAAATATAAAAATTTAAGAATTTATTTTGTCATAAATGATTTTTTTCTTTGGAAAATTAAACAAAAAAAAGTCTCTAATTACCACATGTTTGATAATTCCAAAAATGAGATTCAGGGCACCTGAAAAAATTAGATTAACAGATAAAAATAGATTATAAAGTTTACAAGCATTGGTTTAAAGTTTCATTACAAGACAAATCCAAATCTGTATCACATTCACTTGTTGAATTGCAAGATAGACCGTAGCTAACAAAGAACTCTAACATATTATTTTAAATTTTTTTCTTCAGTGTATTTTTTAAAAATATAATTATTACTGCATTCTTTTCCATCATGATATTTATCTACAGGACATTTACAAATGCCACCAATACAATCAAGACCCTGGTTTTCATTGCATTGGATGCTAATCGAGCAAGCCTTATTATAAACCAATTTACTCTCTAAATAAGAATTTATTTAGTAAATAATTTAAAAAAATTTTAATTTTACCACAATATGTTCCATTCCAGTAAAAATTATTCTCACAAAGACATTTTCTTGTACCTGATTCTTGAATACATTGTAAGCCCAAATCAGATCGACATTGATTTCCATCTTGGCAACCAGCATCATTTAGGAATTTATCAGTACAATTATCATTATCAGCTGACCAATATTTTGTAAAATCGCATTCACACCTATATAATAACTGGCCAACAATTGTACAGTTCAGCAATTTAGTTTCATCACATCCCAATTCGATTGAGCAATCTTCTAAATAGGTACCTTTCATGCTGCATTTAATTCCATTCCAAAAATACGGATACACACAAGTACATAGAGAATTTTGGCATTTTAGATTAGAATCTTTTTTGCAGTGAGAAGAATCAGTGCATCCAGTTTGATCAAAATTAATCTGTAAATCTTTAAAAATTTTGTCTCTTTTTTCTTAAAACTAAAAATTAAAATTCTGTCATACCACAATAATTAGTTTTTGTATTCCAGTATCTATCATTTGAACATATGCATTTGCTAGTCCCACTTTCGTCGTACAAACATGAAAGACCATATCCACATTCGTTTTCGTATTTATTGCTGCATACGGATGAGTAAGAATATTGTCTAACTTGAAAATAATATTTTTTTTTTATTTTTTATAAATTTCCTCAATTGATTTTTAAATATTTTAAAATGACAACTTGAAAATTAATAAATAGAATGAAAATTAGATTTAAAAAAAAACATATTATTTTCTATTAAGTTAAATACGATAGAAATTTTTATTTTTTCCCAATTTTTCTTAAGATATAAAGTTAATGTCAATTTTGAGCAGTAAAGATTCATGTTAAGCAACTGAAAATCATATTGGAGAAAATTGTTCATATTTTCATCAAATATGCAAAAAATGTATGAAGATTTTTTTTCTAAATTTTTTCTAAATTTAAAAGTCTTCTGATTTATTTTCTGCCTTGAATATAAATTTCAGTAAAAAACTCAAAATTTATATACATTTTTTTAATTTATGGTATAGTCTCAAATTTGAAAAAAAATTGATAAACTCAAACTATTTTAATAGGAATAATTGTTTCAGGCTATGCAAAAATCGTTTCAGTACAGCCTTAAAATCTAACAAACACACTCTCTGTTTTGCACTCTCAAAAAAAAATTTTTCAAACTGAAAAAAAATTTTCAAAGTCTAATTAATACACTTTTCTAACGTATGAAAAACACACTTTATAAATTTGAAAAAAAATTTAAATTTAAAGCTTTATTTTTATTAAATTCAAAGCTCAACAAGCTTCAAAGTTTGTCAAAAAAGATTATTTTACGCATTTGGCACCTGGGATTTATAAGTGCGATAATCATAGAACCTCTCAAAAGAGGAATCGTGCTGGAATATGTAGCTGCAAATATTATTTGACAGTAGTAGCCATCAACAGGCATTGAGCTTACATAAAATTAAATTAACTGAAACTTTTATTTTATAATAAAAGAAAATTTTATTTCTCTATAAATTTTATTAAATAATTAAAAGTCTGAACAACAAAGTATAAAAAAATGTATTAAAAAGTTTTCCATTAATTTTTCTGGATTTACTAAAAATTCTTTTTACTTTTTTCATAAATTTCTCTATTATTTTTATTATTTTTCTCAAAATATAATTTTTTTATTTCATTTAAAAAATAAATAAATATTGTTACCGTTTAAGTCATTTCGTAGATATTATTTAGTAATTTTAGAGGCCAAAAATAATTAATAGATGAGTCCAAAATAATTATGAGCCCATTTAAATTATTACCAAAATTAAATAAATAAGGTGTGTAGAAAAGTATTTAGGGTGAAAAGTATTAAGATTTTATGGATGTGCTGAAACGATTTTTGTGTGTGCTGGTTAGGTAGATCCATATGCTAAATATCCTTAAAAAATACGACATAAAACAGTTATTAAAAGACAATTTCTAAATAATTTCTTTAAAATTTTTTACTTAATTAATGATTTTTCTTTTTTCAAATTATTTTTTTATGGTAAAAATTTTTATGGTAAGTATTTAATAAAATACGACATAAATATTTAAAACTAAAAAATATCAACCTTTAGGCCGTTATTATTACATTATTATAAAGAGGATTCAATATGGTTTATTTTAAACAAGAATTAAACACTTCATAAGATTTGACTTTAAGTTTTAGAGTTAAAAAAGAGCTAATAATCAAAATTATCTTATTATCTAAAAAAAGAAAAATTTTATGTGACCACTCTATTACAAAAATATTTTTTTTAAATAGCTTTCTCTGATTTTCTCAATTAGAACTCCTAATTAATGAAAATTGAGAACAAAAATCAAAGACCTATCTTTCTCTTTGAATGACAAAGTGATTCAAAATTTTTTTTTAGTTTAACATTTTATTGTTAGGAATTTTTTGTCGTATTGTGAAAAAAATAGGAAATATTTTAAAGTTTAAAGATTTAGCAGTTTAAGAAAATTTTTCTAATTATTTCTTTGAACTAAATGTGATCAATTTAATTTTAAAAAATTACCGCAAGTGGTTTTATAAAACATTCCTTTAGGACATTGGCATTTATTTTCCGAACAAATTAAATAATCATCTGAAGAACATTCAACCGACAAACTACAGTGGTCTCCGTGTTTTTTCAGATCTTGCAGTGAAGCTTTATTTAGTTGTTTAATTTTATTTTTTAAATTACTTGAATGGTTTATTAAAATAAAAAAGCCAAATCCGATAGCCAGTAATGAAAGCAGTGTGATTAAATTAATTAAAAGAATAAAAAATTTTGGCCTAAATGATAATAAATCCCGAAAAACACTAATGTATTTTTGATCTTGAGAAACATCATACTAAGAATAAAAATGAGACATTTTAATACATTTTTAAGGCCAATTACTTCAAATATATTGGTGTGTTGGCGGGAATCTTGAGAAGATTTTAAAATAGTATTAAAAAATTTGGAATTGATTTTTCTATCTGTCATTTTTTTTTCTATTTTAGTTTTTAGATTTTTTTTTTGTCTAAAAAAACTATTTATAATGGAATAAATGGTAAATTTTAGCGTTTATTGCCTTTAATTTTCAAACCTCCAAAGGATTTTACTTCTAAAAAAAGGAATTGTACAAATAATCATAAAAAAGTGTTTATTTAATAAATAAAATTCCTAGTAGTGTTAATAAAATTAATCAAAATGTTTAGTTTTAACAAAAATTTTTTTTGATTTTTTTATTTTTAAAAAATTAAAATTTAATGGCAATTGAACTTAAAAAAATAAACTTTTTATAACAGTTTCATTTTATTATTCCTTTTCCAAATATAGCTATTTTTAAACTTAAGCCTTTGAAATAAATTTGAATTAAGTTTTATTAATATGGTTTATTATTTGTTTTTTTTTCTATTTTAAACATTTTTATTGCGAGTTAAAAATGGCCAAATGGTACCATTATAGAAAAAAAAAGCTATCAAAATTTGAAATATCTTAAAAGAAAAATAAAAAGATTTATAATAATTTATTAAAGCCCAAAAAAAATTGCAAAAATTGTCTATTTTTTGGCCGAAATCTAATTTGCCTTGTCTTACAGATAATAACGTAAAATAATGTAATTTTACGTTACCTTACGTAAGATTACGTAATCTTACATTAGATTTTGTGTGTAAAAAGTGTAAGATTACGTAAAATTACATCATTTTACGTAATTTTCGGTAAAATTACACAAATTGTTGTAAGAACCATGTAAAATAAAAGCACTGTATATTTTAAACCAATTTCAAAGCCATTGATTTTTTTAAGCATTTATTTTTCATCATACTTTCAGCATCTGTTGGGGCCATGAGATACAAGAATAATTTTTTAAAAAGCATAAAATCTTTAAGCTTGGTTTTTTTAGAGAATAGATTTTTCCAAGTAAACTTTAAAAAAAAAAGTTTTGACCAGCGCAAACCTTACTTTTTTGCTTAAAATAAATTTTTTCATGCGACAAAAAACGGCAAAAAATTATACATCCATAAGATACAAATTGATTATTGATTTGATTATTAAAATTTGCCTTAAAAAATAAAATAACGTTTTTTAATTTTGGCAAAAAAGAAACAACAAATTTTGTTGCAGTATTTTGTTGTAATAAAAATAATAAGAAACAAATACGTTTTATCTTTTATAAATTTTTTTGAGAAATTTTTAAATAGTAGTAGTAGTAGTAATATGAACTGCAACTCGGAAAAAATACCCGAGCAGAGCTCTAATGAGCTATAGCAGTCGGTACTTTTTTCACAAGCCAAGCATCTAATTACGACTTAAAATATTTGGTTTTAAATTAAAATTGTTCAGACAACCTTAGATAGCTCATAATCTAAAAAATAATTTCAATAAATCATCATAATAAATTAATATTTATTAAAATTTGATTATTTAAAAGTGTTTAATTGAAAAAAAATGAATAGAAAAACCTCAAGATTCAAGAACAAATTTATCATAAGCATAGTCGACTAATTCATCCAAAATAATATCATCACTGAGCAAATCATTGAGTAATTGTTTATCATTTTTAGTATTTTTAGTAATTGATTCGACAAGCATTCCGGTCAGCTTAGGAGCTACTTTTCCATAGCGTCCTAAAGCGATAGGATACACTGCCTCACCAATTAGCTCTTTTATTACTTCATCATTCTGAATGACAACTTCTTCTTGAAAAAATTCAATCTCAATTTTTCTATTCAATATTTCTTTCATGTTCATCTCCTGCATCGCTTTGATGGCATTTTCTTTGCTTTCAAATTGAATTCGCGCCGTTTTAGATCCACCATCTTCATTTTTGTTCAAATCAAGCACTTTTAAAGGTTTGTATGGAAAAAAGCATCCTTCCAATATTTGAATACTAGTTTGAGCATTTAAATTTTTTACCAATAGACAAGACATGCTTTTTCTTGGTTAAAATAAGAAAAAATGAAAAAAAAAATAATTTATTAAAATTTATATTAGAAATATAATAGAAACAAAAAAAATTAATAATTTTTTATTTGAAATGTACATAAAATTGGTTGGTTGGCTTGGTGAAAAATATCGAACCAATTTTGACTTGACATCTGAATGGGTTCAGTAGAAGAGTCAAAATTTATGTTTTGTTTGTTGATTATACGCTGTACATGATGCTGGGTATTCAGTTCTAGTTTTCCAATTACGTCATTTTTTTCCACTTTGTCCCAGTCCATGACCAAAAACATAAACTGAATTCTAGAGCTTATCTGACTTGACAAAATAGTTAGTTCGTTTTTCTCTTGAATTTCGTTGCCTTCAGGCTCAAACGACGCATTGTCCATCGGTAGACTCAGCTGGAGCAAATTCAAAATGTTAAACTCGAATTTCTGATCAAATAATGGGTCACGTGTTTCCGTCACAATTTTAGTCTGTTTTTTGTCAACGCGTTGGCCTCGATAGATCATGTAAATTTTTACATATGAACTTGGAATTTTATCAGAATCAAGAAAATACTTTGGCAATTGTAGACCAATTGCTTTAAGTACATGTATGTGAATTGTTTTTGTTTGGCTATTGTAGCTTAATGATAATTGAAGCTGACCCAAGTTGATGTCTGATGACTAGTTGAAAAAAAAAATTAAAGCTTAGATAACATAAACTTGGAAGAAAATAAATATTATTATTTGATTATTAAATTTTAAAATTTAATTTTTTTAAATTCTATTAATTTTGTTGTATTAAATTTTTCATCATTAAAAATTAAGTAAAATTTTCATCAAAATGATATAAATTTATCGTTTAACCATGTTCGCAAAAAACCAGAAATAAGTATAAATGTGTCATGATTAAAATATCTACAAAGGCTGCTATTAAATCAAGTAGTAAAAATAAATATAAATTAGAAGCAAAAATTAAAGAAGTTAAAAAAATTAATAAAATTTTTAATTAATAGTTAAAAAATGATTTGAAAAGTTTAATTATTTGACCCTAAAATGAGCTAAGGAAGCAGACTAGAATGTGAAAAAATGATTTTGGAGCAAAGAACTTTTATTTTTACTTATGTGTTTTTTTTTTTTTTTTGTTTTTTTTTTCACTATTATATTATCGTTTTTCTACAAAATAATTAGATTTGTTACTTTTTGCTTGATATATTTTTTGTTACTTATTATTATCAATTTTTTAAAACATAGATTTCAAAAAATCTTAAAAAATCACATGATTTAGTGAATATAAACCATAACCTTTTTACGCAATCAATCGTTTTAAATTGTGTGAAAAAGCTAGCTTACTATAAAAAAAATAAACTTAACTTTGGAAAATTCATTCAATAAAAAAATATCAAGGGTAAATTTAGTACCAGTGTATTTGATGATAAGTTTTTTATTATTTTATATATGTTATTTCATTTAAACAATTTATTATTATATTTTTATATTATCTAAATAAACGGACTTGACTTTAAATTTTTGACTTACGCACAAGTCTGAACTGGATATACAGTTCTAATCTTGGATGGGGCAATGATCCTTATAGAATCTTTTGAAGAAAAGGAATAAACAATGTTTATCTGCGGCATCTAAAGCCAACAGAGTATTAGATCAGATCAGGAATTCGTTTGTATGTTTGGACAAAGAAACTTTTAGACTTTTATACATAGGACTTGTCAAGCCGTATCTTGAATACGCTGTAAGTATTTGGAACCCTTCAACGAAAGCTAGCATAAACATTATGGAGATAGTCCGAAAAAGAGTGATGAAGCTAGTCGAATGTTTGAAGGTTTGAATTCGTACCAAGAAAGGCTAATGGCTTTGGACTTAGTGAGCTTAGAAGACCGTAGAACAAGAGGGGATCTTATTCAAATGTTCAAAATAGTCAACCGTCATGAGAAGATTAACCTTATGAAAGGTGTGAACCTGGCTACAAATTTGAATATGAACCTTAGAAGAAAACATAACATGAAGCTAGAGAAAGAAATTTGCAAACAAGATACGTCAAGATATAACTTTCTGACCAACAGAGTAGTTTCAAAGTGTTGTCAACTCAGAGACAGTAAATGGCTTTAAAGCGGTTGTCGACAGACAACTGATTTATACTGAAGAAAAAAAGAAACAAAAGACTGCCACAGCTCTTATAGAGCTAAATGCCGGAAGGCATTGGTATAAATTCCTATACAGTCAATCCTCGATATTCCGGAATTCTCAAAAATCCGACCAAATTTCGATTTCCCATTACCTCTTGATATATTTGCATGATAAATTATTTCAAGTATACGGCATAACATATCGGATAATTTCTGAATTTTAGCATAAATTTTTTCATTATCAAGCAAAACACTTGTTTAATTTACTCTGTAATCCAACCAATTAAGTTATTTTTTTCCTTTTGTCTTTTACTGAATAATGCATAACAGTGTATTTTCATTTATAATAAAGGTTTATTGTTTATTAACCAAAAATTAACGAACAAGGGTTAAAGTTAAAAGAAATAGTACAGATTTAACTGTGAAAATTAAAAGAGATATAATTTTCTAAATAAAATATTCTTTAAGCCGATATTTTTTGATTTTTTAATTTTAATTTTTTTTTAATTTTTAATTCCGGACTATCAAGTTTCCGACATCAAATTGTCGAACTAAATGGGTCGAATTATCGAGGGTTGACTGTATTGCATTCTCATAACTACTACAACTAGTAAATGGGCCAAAAAAAAGTCACCGAACAACAAAGATGGCATATTGTAAGTCTTTTGGCACATTTAACTAGATTTTTTCACACAGGAATTTTTTAAATTAATTTTAAAGTATTGTTTACAATGAAATTAAATCTCAAAATGCTAAAAATATTTATTATTATGACATTTTATGCTTTACTAACTTATTTTTTTTTTATACTATGAACACTTTTTCATTTATAAATGGTCAAAAAGCTTACTTTTGAGTCAACCAAATCGATTTTTTTTGAATAAATTCTAGCAATTGTCTTTTCATGCTGGCAATTATCAGATAAATACAAATCATCTTTTTTAAAAGTATGAACACACAATCCAATTATTTGATCGCGTCCAAAAATATTTGAATTACAAACATTGAATACTAGTCTAAATCGAGGTGATTTTTCGTCCCAATTGTCATCAGTTAAACTATTGTACAAATCGTTTAGAGAATTGAACTCGAAAGTTTCTTCATAAATGGGATTGGAGCGATTTTTTATCAAACGAGTTTTAGCACATAGTTTATGCGTCATATTGGCATAAATGTCTCGATTGGGCTCCAACAGCTCAATCTTAATGTACACATTCAAGTCAATATTGGACTGAACTAGAGACACAGGCAATTTGGCATTTTCTAGACAAATTATATTTATAGCTAATGACCGTTTGATTGGATCTAGCAGTAAAGAATAGTTTAGGATCATGTTAGGTGTGTGATGATGGGGCAAGTGATCATTGGACAAAATTGTGGCCAGTGAGTTCAACGATGCATACGAAGCTGACGAGTTTATTGAAGACATGCGCGGAAATCGCTCCAAATCAATCGATTCACTGGCAGGAATTTTACTAAGCTTATTTTTTAACCTTTTTATTTTCTGAATAAAAGTTGAAGTAATGCCTGACTCGTTTGAGTTGGTTTTTTCAGCTGGTTTAAGCCGCGTTTGACTATCGGAGGAAAATGTTGACAGTTTTTCCTCGTAAGTTCCGTAGCTTGAACACAAATTTTCTTCGTTTAATTTCGAGCATCTTTCTAAATATATTTAATTTTATTAATTTAAAATAAAAAAAAAAAATTATATATCTAAAACATTGGCTTAATCTCGGAATTCTATTTAGCTATTTTTGCTATTTTTGATTTTTTAATAAGAGCGGATCAAAAAAACAGCATTAACAGTTGTAAATATTAAACAGAGTTGTTTAAAAGTGCAAAGGACAATGGTACGCTGAATAATTTAAATTTTTTATTTAAATTATTATTACTAAATTCTATATATCAAACGAAAGCTTAGTCAATATGGAACAAAACTAGATATGTATCTTTTTTTTTTATAAACTACCAT
>VANL01001849.1:0-10245 GCA_006352455.1 Brachionus sp. 'Tiscar' | reverse complement strand
TTTTCAAAAAAAAAAAAATTACTTTTTTTTTTAAAACAAAAAAATTTTTTTTTTTTAAAAAAAAAAAAAAAAAAATAACAAAAAAAATAATAAAAAAAAAAAAAAAAAAAAAAAAAAAAAATTGAGCAAGGATCGAACCGGGCACCTAAGTGTCGCTCGTTCCGACATCCTTGCCGTTACACCAGCATAAACACTCACTCTTAAATCTATTTAATTTTAATTTATAAATTTTTTTTTTGTTTTTTTTTTTTTGCTAAGAAATATAAACTAAAAATATGTCGTCGAGTCAAGTATGTAAAAAGTGTGGATCAAACGAAATAGAAGTAGACAGGGCTCGAGGCACCACATACTGCACCAATTGCGGCAATGTGCTCGAAGAATCTATCATAGTATCAGAGGTGCAGATCGAAGAGGGGGCTGGCGGCGGCTGCAACGTAATCGGCCAGTTTGTCAGCTCGGGAGACACGCGCGGCATCTCGTCCATCCACGGCTTGCAGAACACTCTGCGCGAGTCCAAAGAAATAACACTCCAGAACGGTCGCAGGCTCATAAACGAAATGGCGAGTCAATTGCGCCTAAACCAACGCTGCATCGACACCGCGTTCAATTTCTACAAGCTGGCGGTGCAGCGCGGTCTGACCCGGGGTCGCAAAATTCGCCAAGTAATAGCCGCCTGTCTTTACTTGGTATGCCGCACCGAGGGTACACCTCACATGCTTTTAGACCTATGCGACATTGTTCACGACGACGCATGCTACATTTCGAGTCTTGGCAAGCTGGCCATGAAGTTTGCCTATTTGCTGTGCATCAAACTGCCCGAAATAGACCCGGGCTTGTTCATACCTCGCTTCGCACAAAAACTAGACTTTGGCGACAAAACCCAGGAAGTTACTTTGACTGCTCTGAGGCTTGTGCAGCGCATGAACCGCGATTGGATGGCCACTGGACGCAGGCCTTCGGGTCTATGCGGCGCGGCTCTCCTCGTCTCGGCCAGAATGTACGATTTTGAGCGTAGCCTTGACGATATCGTCAAAGTGGTCAAAATTGGCAAGACCACGCTCAGAAAACGCATGCTAGAGTTCGAGGACACGCCGACTTCCAATCTAACTGTTGACGAATTTCACACCATCGATCTAGAAGAGGAGCATGACCCGCCTGCGTACACTCGTTCAAGAAAATTTGCTAAAATAAAACAAATTGAGGAGATGACCAATATTGTTGAGATTGAAAAAGAGATTGTTCAACTACAGGAGAATATTGAGGCGGCACTAAGCGAACTGCAAAAGCCGCGTGGTATTTTGGCCAAGTATGCAAAGCTTACTTCATTCGAGGAGCAAATACTCGGGCCAAACAAAGACTTGACTAATGTCGAGTCAGAAATAAAGGAGGCGGCTGAGTTTTTGTCCGAAGATCAAATAAATATTATCAAGTCAATAGTGGGAAATGAGAATCAAAATCAAAAATTTGATCAGTTAAAATGGAATAATTTAAGGCCTAGTTTGTCTGGCATTGAGATTGTCAACGAATGTGAGAATGTTGCGATGAGCGAGGTGGACAGTGATGATTTGGATAATTTTGACAGTGATGAGCTGGACGAGGCGGTCAGTGATATAAGTGATTTGGAACAGGAGGAAGAGATTAGCTCGGATATTGATGAGCTAGATGTGGAAAGTTTGCGCAAAAGAAGAAAAAGACTTAAAGTTAAGAAATTTTTGAAAAAACGTCGCACAAATGCACAAGTAATACCCGATGAAAATGAAAAATGTATTTCTAATGAACTAGTTGTAAATAGTGATATTAATGAGAAAATTCAGGCCGATTCAGATGCGTTGGACTTGACTGGAATTGATGACCAGGAAATTGATTCAGTAAGAAAAAAAATTTTAAAAAAATTAACTTTTTTGTCTCTTTTTTTTTTCACACAGAACCAGAAGTCAGTTTTTACTTTTACCTATTGTCAATTATAATTTAAGTTTGCTAATGAAAAAAAAAATTTTTTTTGAAAAAGTTAACGAATGATAAAATTTTAATTATCTTTTAATTAGAGAAGCTTTTTTAAAATAAAAAAAATTCAATCTTAAATCAAAAAAAAATAATAAAAGCATAGGGTACACAATTTAGTCTTAAATTAAAATTTTTTAAAAAAACATTTTATTTTTTTTTACAAATTATTTTATTACATTTTATTTTATTACTAAATCAATTTGGGCTTATTACACCGGGAGCGAATTATTTTAGCCTGTTTTAATTGAGCATCATTAAATGAGCAGAGACAAAAAAAAAGCAAGATTAAATCAGCAAAAAAAAATGTTTCAATTGGCTTATATTTTTTGTAGTAGAAAAAATATTTTTTTTTATAGAAAAATTATTTTTAAATTTAGAAAAAAATATTAATTTTTTCCCGGTCTTCCTCTTTTACGTTTCGCGGTTTGATCGTTTTGATTTTCTAATAATTGATTATTGCCGCCAATGCTCAATATTTGATTTGATGTTGACATCATCGTTTTCAATTTCATCAAGACTCTCTTTCAAACTATTATATTTTTTGTAATAATCATACACTTTGGCTTCGCCCCGGGTTTTTTTTGGTGGAACAATGTCCTCGCTTTCGTTGTCCATATCGTATATAAATAAATAAATGTAAATAAATTTTTTTTCCTGATATCAGTTGATTGAGTTGATTTTCCTTTTGTCAACTTCAGTATTCATTTCATCACTAGTAGTAATAAAATAATACTGTGACTCTATCGGGTTAGGCTTCTTCTAAGTTATGACAGTAAATTAGATTGTTTCTTGAGCCATTTGTCCAGGTTTATCTTGAAGCTTTGATTTATTAAGAATTGATAATGTACTGAGGTTGACTTTTCTAAACATTAATCATTCGATTTGTTAAGACACGATATCCATGTATAATAATTCTTCATTTGAGCCTTACACATCGGACATGCAACTTTATTTGTCTACTCATCAGACAAGAATTTTTTTTTAACTAGAAAAATAATTTTACTCTTTAGGAAAAAAATTAAAAAATCATCTAAAAAATAAATATTTTTTGAAATAATTTTAAAGCACTTAACAAAATTTTTTAGGCTATTAGAATTCAGGTTATTGTAAATTTCAAAAACAACAGGTTCCTTTTTTGATAAATTAAAATTTATGTTTTTATTTTTGTCTTTTATTTACATCAGAAAATTATTCTAGGTAAAATAAGGTACAACAAGGTTTGCTAAAAAAACTCTTTTAATTCTATAAAAATAAATTTTATAGCTATCTAATATTAATTTTATAAATTAGATTTTTTTGTGTTTTAGATGATTTTGTCTAAAATTGAAATAAAGACAAAGGCAAAGCTGTGGCTTAGGGCGAACAAAGACTGGTTGAAAGAGCAAAAAGAAAAAGAGGAATTGAAAAGAAAAGAAAAAGAGGAAATGAGTAAAAACATGCCCATTGGTCATGTTTTCAAGCCGAAAAAAACCAGAGTCCGAAAGCCAAAAAATAATGCGCCAGTCGCCAATCCACAAGAGGCTATTGAACGAATGCTGCAGGAGAAAAAGCTATCGAGTAAAATTAATTACGATGTTTTAAAAAATCTAAATAAAGATTTGGTAAGCTTTTTTAAAATTTTTCCTTTAATATTTTATTTTTATTTATTTTTTTATAGAAAAAGTAATGTTGGCCGATTATTGTACGAATATGTTTAGTATTATTGATTTATTTTTATCTTGTTATTTATTTTGTAATAAAATTTTGAACCAATAATTCTAATAAATTCAAAAAATTTATTTTAAAAAATTATTTTAATTAAAACCAGAACGGCAGCAGTATACAAGTGTATTAAAGAGATGACTTTGACAAACAAGAATTCTAAACATTATTTAGGCAAACCACACTAGAGAAAAAAAATATTAGATTATAAAAGTAGTTAAAATCAAAACATAATGCCAAATTTGTAACAAGATGGAACACATAAGGAGATGTTTTAAAACCCAAAATACACTTATAAAAAACTCGAATTTAAAACTCTATTTTTTAATTATCTTATTCATTTAATATTCACAGACAAAGTACCATAAACTAGTAATTTAACTATAAATTTTTTGCTAGCGTGTATGTAATTTATATGTGTTCAATAAACTAAAGTAAACATAATCTCTCTCAAGCAAGCTGTCAAACAAGTTTGCTTTATATACCTTATTGGGTGTACCAGGTTTTGATATGAGTTGAAAATATTTTTTGTTATCAAAATTACCCTTCTCGGTTTTGTTATTAATTTTATTATACAAATTTTATCAAAACTAAACTTTATCAAGAAAAATATTTGATATTGTGAATTTCTAGAACAAAAAGAGCTAAAATTCTTCCTTTTTTTGATAAGTCAAAATTTAATAAAATAACAAGTATTTTAAAAAAATAAAGCAACAAAGTGCAACATACT
This sequence comes from Brachionus sp. 'Tiscar', assembly GCA_006352455.1. Taxonomy (NCBI): domain Eukaryota; kingdom Metazoa; phylum Rotifera; class Eurotatoria; order Ploima; family Brachionidae; genus Brachionus; species Brachionus sp. 'Tiscar'. The sequence goes on along the minus strand of VANL01001849.1, from coordinate 5,810 downwards.
TTGTTACATTTTTATTTAAAATAAAAAATTTATTTTCATTTATTAAGGTAAACAAAGTCAATAATCAATTTAAATCTTATTGAAGTTTTGTCTTTTGTCCTCATCAAAAGACAAAAAACTTAGATAAAAAAGATTCAAAAAAATTTGTTGCAATAAGTTGCTGTATTTTTTTAAATACATTTTATTTTAGTAAATTTTAATTAATCAAAAAAGTAAGAATTTTTGTTTCTAAAATTCACAATACCAAATATTTTTCAATTTTAGACGATTTTTGAAATTTGTCGAGAATGCTTTTTATAAGTAAATTTAATTTAACTTGTTGTGCTTTTTTCTTAAATGAAACTTTTTTTATCTTCTATTTACTTCCGACAGTATCGGCATACAATAGGATTTTTTTTTGTAATTAAAACTTTTTATTATATAAAAGTACAAAAAAAATTCACTTGAAATATAATTTAAATTAAAAAATCTTAATTTTTAATAATTCAAGAACTATTTTAATTTTATTTGCTAAAAATCTAATTATCTTACAACTTCTTTTGTAAAATTTATTTATTAGTTGCCTTTTTTTAAGACAAACCAAAAAATAAAAGAAATGATTTAAATTTAAATCAAAATGATAATTTAAAATCAATATTTAAAGTTAAATTATTATTTTTATTGAAACTGAAAACTTCAAACAAAGCACTTTTTCAATGTTATTTCAACAGTATATACATTTTGTAATTCAAACTCAAATTTAGCCATTTTTATGATCAAATTTTTAGGTGCACGAATTTTTTTTTGAATTATAATTTTTTGTTTTTTAATAATTCCAAGATGATATCCTATTTCATGGCAACTTATTATCTTGTTCTTTTTTTGAAATTCAAAATTTTTTCAATAACCAAGCCATTCATTAGGTGCAGATTATTTTTATTAAAGAGAAGAGTCAAAGACAAAATATCAAAAATGCCGAGAACTTGAGCTTTGGCATTTTTTATATTTTGTTTTTGTTTTTTGTATTAAATTTCACAATGCCTACATTTCGTAAAATTATTATTTATATTTTTTCAATTTAAAATAAATAAAAATATACTGCTAAAATTTAGAAAATATTGCTAAAAGAAATGATTCATAGGCTACTATCAATATCAGGTATATCCATTCATTCACTTTATCTCTATCGTTATGATATATTATCGACTTTAAAATTTTTGATTTCTGTTTGGGGTCTGTTCGGCTTATGTACAGCATATTGATACATCATCTTCCTCTAATCTGTGAAATCCATTTTCAAAGGAACCATTCTTTATCTTTATTAAGATTACTATTTCTTCTACACTCAGTTTTTCGAAGTAATCTTTGAGATTGGTGCCATAAAGAAAAGCATTTTATTAATGCTACCAATTCTAACCGGTTTAATATTAACACAATATAACTGTATTGTTTAAAAGCTTTTTTCAGCTAATTTTCGAAGTTCTAATAATGGCCCGTGTCAAGAACACGAGCCTTTAATTGGCTCTGTTATGTTTCATTGCAAGCTATTTTTCATAGCAAGTTATATTTTGTCTAATAATATCTTTAAAAGAGTCAAACGTAAGCATTTGATAGACTATTTTAAAATTATAAAATTTAGACATTCGTATAAAATGCTACAAGCTTTAGCTTTTGTTAAAGCAGAGGATGTAATTAAGGGGTTTAATTTAATAAAAAAAAAGTAATGCCAACTTTGAGCCGATTTTGAATTATTTTGAGAAAACTCATTTAGAAAAAAAAATCACAAAAAACAAGGGTCATTCCACGTTTTTCCTGGAATACCTGGAATTTGTGTGACAGGATTATCAATGGTCAACCCAGAACAACGAATGAAGGTTTGAAGTCTGGCACAATGCATTAAACAGTGATGAGAAAAATCATTTAAAAGTAAATGAGTTGGTAGAGAAGTTACGAATTGAACAATCAAACATGGAGTGTAATTTAGTCAAAGTAAAGGCTGGAGAATTATTTAGTAGACGAACTAAACAAGAGAAAAAAGATTCACGCATATTAAGTCTATGTAAGTTGTACAATAAAGAGGAATTGTGCCAATATATGCAGAATTTAAAAATTAATTTTTAAAAGCTTTTTTAAGTAGCATAAAACATTTACTTTTTTTCTACTAATTGATTTCTAATATACTTAATAAAATTGTTTGTTTATTGATTTCACCTTGCAATGATTTAATTAATTCAAGATGAAAGTTGAATGATAAATTTAGTTTTTCAAAGCGTTTAACTTTAAAGTTGTGAATTAGACTCAAATTAAATCAAAGCATTAGGCTAAAATTAAAAACTTAAAATTTAAATAAAAGATTATTAAATATTTTATTAAAAAATCATAGAATAAAGTAATTAATTTGATTAGTTAGTATTTTTCGATCTTCTACAAAATGGACAGTGTCCTTTTTGAAGGATACTCAACTCATAGTCATCAGTGTGAAAAAACTTAAATAAAAATAAAATTATAGCTTGAAAATTTTTTTTTACTTAACAAGCGCTTACTCTGTTACAAAAGTTGCATTTTACAATTGGCTCATTAGCTAGAATAATCTTGTAAAATTTCCATCTTAATGGAGAAGGCCATTTGCAAATAAACACATGGGTCGGATCAATTGCTTTCAGTACTTCTCGGTTAACTATCACCGGTCTATACTCGCCAGCATTTGACTAAATAAAATTAAAGATTTTTTATCTCAACACATAAAAATAAATTACACTAAATTTCTTCATTAATGTTACAAATGGATCCTTAGCCAAAGAATTTGAAGATTTTTGTTCTCCTATGACCAAACGGTTTGTTGAACCTCTAGCTGTGTTTAACTCACCGTAAACTGCTTCTCTTTCCCTCAGTTCAGCATCTTTGTCAAATTGACTATTTGGCACAAAGTCGATTAGAGACAATGCCTCTGCGTCACTTATCTCATCTGGTATAATGAATTCAACTAGTGGCAGCGATTCGAATGAAGCAAACGAAAATACATATGGTTGTCCACAATTTCCACAATTATTTCCTTTTGGATTTAACAACGGATTGTGATGACTGCATCGGTAGCACAAAGGCAACAGCTCTTCGTCATCTTTGAATGGCTTGGCTTTTATGGTCATTGACAATTGTTCGATTTCATCTGAGAATTTGTGAGGCACCATTACTTCGTCCATTCGTTCTAAGATATTTCTTGAAAATTTAAACGCCTGTATATCCTTGGATATTTTTGCTCCAGTGTACAAAATTTTACTTTACAACAATTATTTATTAGATTTTAAAAAATAAAAAAAATTTTTGCCTCTAAATTTACAATTTAGATATTCCAACTGGAACGTGTTGTTCTTGGCTTATTTCATGGAATAAAAATCTAGAAGCATTGAAAAGTGTGTCAGGCAAGTGCTCTGTAAACGGATCAGCCTTTAACAAATTAAAATTAAATTTTTCTTTAAATTATAATTTCATTTATAAATTTATTTTACCACATATCGGTATATATGTTCATAGGCATAGTATATTTCAGCCAAGCGTTGATATTCTTTGAATTTATTTAATGATTTGGCTCTAACTTGGTCATTAGGTTCATCTATGAAAATTATTTTTTAATATTAGAAATATTTAAAATTTATGAAAAAAATTTATTTTCATTTCAATATTTTAGTATAAATTTTTATTTTTAATTTTCGGTATTGTGGATTTAAAAAAATCTTCCTTTTTGGATAAATTAAAATTTACTTAAATAAAATACTTTAAAAAAAATTTCTAAAACTTATAGAAACAAATTTTGTTGCATCTTCTAAGTTAATTTTTCTGATGAGAACAAAAGAAAAATAAATAGGTTTTAAATTGATTATTGATTTTTAACCTAAAAAAAAAGAAGAATAAGTTTTTTTTAGGCAAAAAAGATGCAACCAAGTTTGTTGCACACTAGCTGGTGTATTTTTTAAAGTAGATTTTATTTTAGTAAATTTTGATAAATCAAAAAAGGAAGATTTTTTGTAGATTCAAATTATCTAAAAAATTTGTGTTAGTGCTGTAAAATCATTTCGAAAAATATTTTTTTTAGATGATTTTTTAATTTTTCTCAAGAGATTCGGATAAGAAAGTGTACTGTAATAAAATTTCTCAAAAAAAAAGGTTTAGAGTCTCAAACAGCGGTCAGAAAATCCCTTTAAAACATAAAATATGGAAAAAACATCGGCCATGGTGTGTCCGTTCAACAGATCTCAACCAAATCTAGAAGTTATGATCATACATGGATGCTAAATTGTAGACACTAAAGTAACCTCTATTGAGCATTTATAAGAGGTTTTACACAAAGATTGTTTAAAGATTCCGACTGAATCATTGAAGGAAAATCGAATTTATGTCAAAAAAGGTTTTGGCTTGTTATAACTGTAGAATAGTGCAATTGGTGTATTGGTATTGCACCACCTCTACTTAGATCCTACACATAGTTTGTTTACATGTATTTACCCTCAAGCAAAAATAGTCTCATATCAATATTTTATAAAGCATTTAAATTTAACATTTAACATCATACATTATTTACAATCTTTCGGTATAAGTGTATCCTGTTAACCTAAATTTGATGATCTATATTAATATAGATAAATATGTATGCGAAGATACATCAAAATGTATTCAAGAATAGATTGTCTATGCGAATATAGATTTTTTCTATTTTTTTAAAACAAAATATAGTTAAATTTTTAAAATATCTATTCGAAAATAAAAAAGCATAGCAATTTTTTTAAAAATTTTATTGAGCATACATTAATATGTATGCGAACATAGATTGAATTATAAATAAAATTTATAAAAAAAAATTGTTTTAAAATTTATTTAAAAAGATCATTTGTATGCTTTATAACTCCAATCTATGCTCACATACACCACATCTATCTTTATATTTTTTGAATAAAACTGTTTACTCACACTTAATTCTTTCATTTACATTTGTCAACAAATTACTAAATTAAAGATACAACAATAACGCCAAAGGCATTCATTTGATTCATGCCAAGTTAATACCTAACGAAACAGGCACCATGAATCTAATACCAAATTTTTATTTTTTGCTTATTTAACGAATTTAATACCATGCAGAAAATTAAGAAATTAGTACCAAAATAGTTTAATACTAAAAGAAACAAATATCAACAAGAAATTAAAACTATGAGAACAGAATCTTAAAGCTAAAAAATTTAAATTTTTACCTATGCCTTAAATCAATAATAGATTCGTGGCACTTGTTTCGTTTGGTATTAACTTGCTCATTTCAAATATTAAATTTTAAAAAATTCTAAACTTTTGAACCGTTAAATTAGATTTATGCCCTTTCCATTTTTTTGTATTTTTTTTTAAGAATTTTTTTTTGTTTTCATGTTTTTGAATTGATGATAAACATAAATAAAAAAAAAGCCGCTTTTGTTCTTTTCCCGCCTATTATATATTAAAAAATTTCTGAACTTTTGGAACATACAAAATTAGTTATGATTGCTTTTGATTTAGCTAATTTGTTTAGAAAATATCTCAGGTAAACTTTTATCTTTTTCTAAAATTGCTATTTTATTACGTAATCCTATTATCCTTCATAGATAGATAAATTTAAATTTAACATAAAAATTAAGTAATAAAAATAAAAAATTTAAATTTAAATTCATTTAAAGTCAAATTGGCTTTGTGAATTTTGGAACAAAAAAACAAGAACAAAAATTTTAAATTGTTATAACTTTTTTTGCTTTGGTCTAAAACTGGTTCTACAAAATGTATCATTTGATACATAACATGTATCACCTAAAATT
>VANL01001848.1:0-10246 GCA_006352455.1 Brachionus sp. 'Tiscar' | reverse complement strand
TTTATTTTACTTTTTAACTTATTCTGAAGGAGCTTTAGCTCGGTACAGAAAACAAATAAAAAAAAAAAAAAAAAAATAAAAAAAATATTTTGATTAATTGAAATTAAAAAACTTCAAAATGAGTTTGGATCAAGAAAATACTCTCTCAGAGGAAGTATTAATATTTATACATTATTTAACATCGGCGATTAGCTTTTATTGAATAAAATTAAATATTTTTTTATTATTATTGTTACAAAAATAAGACTTTTTCAAATGTTCCATTTTCCTTTTTAGACCCATGTAAAAACTGGCAAAAAAACATTTTTTTAAAAATTATTTTATTACAATGTAAAATATTTTTAACAAGTTTAAATTTATGAAAATAATATATAAAATGGGATTTTTTCTCACGTATAGTGTTATTAAAATTTAAAAAAAAATAAAGTTTTTATCTAAAGCTAAAGAGAGACACATTCCAAATACATAAAAAACATTTTGTTCTTTTTTTTTTGAATTAACAGCACACAATAAAAAGTGTATTTTTCAATTTGCAAATAAAATTAAGATTAACATTAAATCTTAACTATATGATCATTTTAGAGTTTTCATCTAAATTAAAAATTTGTTTTTAAGCAATTTCCAATCGGCTAATAATGTTAAAGTATAAAAAATAAATAAAGTTAAATTCTTAAAAATTTTAAAATATTTTATTCATAAGCTTCTAATCATAATTTACATTACTATCATTTAAAATAAAAAATTATAGTATGATTTTAGAGTTTTTTTCCTAGATTAATTTTTTATCTAGTAATCAAATATAAATAAAAATTGAAAAATATTAAAATTATGGATTTGAATAATTGTTCATTTGATTTTGTCCATTTGAATCGGACTTCTTTCTACAAGAAAAGGCTAATACAATTAAATAAGTAATTATTAATAAAAAAGAAATAAATCCCAACACAATCATAGTCATATTTATATATTTCATATTTTGATTTACCTTTCCATTATTAGTAAACAACCATTTTTCATCATAAAAAATTAAAGCAAATGAATTTAATGCAATAATTACTATGGAAGCAAATATTGCGAAAGGATACAAAAAAAACATAATTACAAATAAAGTTAGCACTCTCCATTTGATGATGCTTGCAGCCAAAGAACCAGCTGCTATATAAATTAAACCTCCCCAAATACCACTTGCAAAATTTTGATAGACTCCATTCAATGCAAAATAAACAATCTGCATTAGTATTAAAATAATACCAATTGATATGATCAGACCTGAATAAACAAATACAAATTTAGTTGGATAATTTTCTTCTAATTTTTTTTCATATTTTTTTCTCTGTTGTCTGTTTAATTCTTGTGTGTACTCAAGACTCATTTGGGCCGCTTGATTTGGTGTTGCATGAGCGAAACCAGGGTAAGGCCAATAATTCCTTTGATTGTAATCATACATTTTTTTTTATTTTTGTTTCAAATAAAAATATCAAATAAAAAATTTGTCTTTTATAAAGCCAGCTTTTTTCGAAATTTAAATTCTATTTTATTAATATCATTTTTTTAATTGCTAATTAATTTTAAATTTACCTTGTTCAAGAGTTGGATTAGCAAAGTCTATTAGTAATATTAATATTTTCTTTTTAAAATTTAATGATTCTATTTTTACGAATGGAAATTTTCAATAAAAATTTTTTTTTATCTTTTAAATGGAAAAATTTCTCATAAACTGTAATTTTAAAGTTTTTAATATTTTTTTTATTTTTAGACTTGGATTTATCATCATAGCACTGCCTATTATATTTGCATTTATAACTTTTAAAAATAAAATCATTAACTATTTTATAGTGTTATGATCAGAGTATAATTATAACTTGTTACCAATGTTTTTAGTGGTTTCTTATGGTTATTTCTTTTCATTTTTTTAATAAAATATTTAAAGCTAGTCATTCACACAATCAGTCTGTTAATTAAAAAAATAAACAAATAACCATATTCAGATGAAATAAAAATAAAGGCTTTTTATAACTACAAAAGAGGAACTTAAAAATATTTTTGCACTCAAATGCTCTTGATGAAACTAATTTAAAAATTAAAAATCAATTTGAATTTCAACTCTCTAAAAATAACAGATAACCAACTCAATGAGCATAAAAATTAATTTTCAAGAAAAAATATTCTCTTAATTAACAACTAATTAGTCTTAATTTTAATTTTTTATTTTAAATTAATTGATAATTTCGTATTTCAAGCATTTAAGAAGAAATAAATTGAGAAGTTTTTTATCAAGGAAGAAATCGAACGTTAAATTCAAATGTTATTTTCAATAATTTATCGCCAACTCAAGCGGCTCAAATGGATGTTGAGTACATGCAAGAATTTGATAGATTACAGAAGTCAAAAATTGAAGAAAAACTAGAAAATTATCCAACTAAATTTGTGATTGTTTATTCAGGTCTAATGATATCAATTGGTATTATTTTAATAGTTATGCAAATTGTATATTTTGCATTGAATGGAGTCTTTCAAAATTTTGCAAGTGGAATTTGGGGAGGCTTAATTTACATAGCAGCTGGTTCTTTGGCTGCAAGCATCATCAAATGGAGAGTGCAAAGTATGTTTGGAATTATGTTTTTTTTGTATCCTTTCGCAATATTTTCTTCCTTATTAATTATTTTATTTAATTCAGTTTCTTTAATATTCTATGATGAAGAATGGTCTTTTGCTAATAATGGAATGGTAAATCAAAATATGAAATATATAAATATAGCTATGATTGTTTTGGCATCTGTTTCGTTTGTTTTATTAATTACTTATTTGGTCGTTTTATATTTGGTTTTTAGTAAAGATAGAGATGAATCAATTGAAACTAACAGTTATCAATATAATGACATTTGAAGTGATTTAAAATTAAAATTTAATTAAAGTATTTTGAATTTTAAAAACAAATTGAAAGAAATTTCATCCTATTTTGATAAAATAAAATTTTCTTAAATAAAATTATTTAAATTCTTTTATTTACATAGATTTTTATTTGAATATAATTTTTTCTCAATTAATTTTTGCTCGATCAGAATTTTTTTTGCAAAAAAAAATGTTTCTCTTGGAATTTTTCTACTTTTTGCTTTTGAAATTTACAAGACCCATTTTAAACTAGTTGGATTATGTTTCTATTTTTTTGAAAATGAGACATTTTTATTGTGTGCTGTTAGGTAAAATAAAATGAGCAAGCAATCAACATTTATTTGAAATTAAATTGTAAATCGAAACAAAAGTTTTTTTATTTTAAATTTAAAGCAAATGAGTTTAATAAAATAATTACTAAGGAAGCAAATATTGCGAAAGGATACAAAAAAAACATAATTCCAAACATACTTCGCACTCTCCATTTGATGATACTTGCAGCCAAAGCACCAGCTGCTATGTAAATAATATATTACCTTTAATTTGTATGCCCATTGAGTTGGTTATTTGATATTTTTAGAGAGTTGAAATTCACATTGATTTTTCATTTTAAAATTAGTTTCATTAAGAGAATTATTTTTAAGGAGAATTTTAAGCAATAAAATGTTTTATTGTTAAATTCCTCTATTGAAATTATAATTAAATTTTAAAAAGGAAATTTTAATATCACTTGCTAATCTAATTCTTGAACAAGGTAAATTAAATAAATGTATTATTACAATCGAAGGAATTATTGGAATTATTGGTTTTTTTTTTTCATTTTCAAGGTTAATCAACAGGCTAGTGCCCTTATCGTAATCGACTGATTAACACTTCATTTAATTAATTTAATAAAAATTCTAATAATTAAAAATATACAGTGAAGTACGGTTATAACGAAGTAACTGGGGGAATCCAAAAGCAGTTCGTAATAAACGAATTTCGTTATATCCAAATAAGAGAAAATAATGTTAGTCATAATTTATAAGTCAGAAATCAAAAAAATTATTTTTTAAAATAATCCAATATTGTTTTTTGTTTGACCACTAAGCCTAAAATTTCGGTTTCAATGCTTTCCAAATTTTCAATAGACGATTCAAAATTGTGTGTAGATTTTGAAAGATGTTTTCTTATTTGATCAATTAATTTTAAAGCTTGTTGATTTGATATATTTTAGTCCTGAAATGATTCGATAACATTTGAAGATTCGTTACCTGATTCGTCATCACTTGACTCATTTACAACTTCGTCCGATTGTACGTTTTTTTTTTAATTAAATTGATTATTTCGTCGTCTGTTTTTTCTTGATGTATGGCCACATTTGAACTCCTGACAAATTTCTGTTTGAATTTTTTTTTGTTGTTATATATTTTAGTTGCATTATTTTTTTTTATTTATAAAAAAAAGGTGTGAATTTTCAAGCAATTAATAAATTCTTAAATATTCAAAGATTAGTCTTATTATATTAGAATTAGATAAATTAGTATTTATGATCATTTTAGAGTTTTTATGTCAATTAAAAATTTGTTTTTAAGCAATTTCAAATCGCCTATGTTAAAGTATAAAAAATAAGTAGTAAATGGAAAAAGTTAAATTCTTAAAAATTTTAAAATATTTTATTCTTAAGTTTCTAATCATAATTTACATTATTATCATTTAAAATAAAAAATTAAGTCTGATTTTAGAGTTTTTTGTTAAATAAAATTTTTTTTCAAAAAAATAAAAAAATTGAAAAATATTAAAATTATGGATTTGGAAAATTGTTAATTTGATTTTGTCCATTTGAATCGGACTTCTTTCTACAAGAAAAGACCAATACAATTAAATAAGTAATTATTAATAAAAAAGAAATAAATCCCAACACAATCATAGTCATATTTATATATTTCATATTTTGATTTACCTTTCCATTATTAGTAAACAACCATTTTTCATCATAGGATATTAAGGAAACTGAATTAAATAAAATAATTAATAAGGAAGAAAATATTGCGAAAGGATACAAAAAAAAACATAATTACAAATAAAGTTAGAACTCTCCATTTGATGATACTTGCAGCCAAAGCACCAGCTGCTATGTAAATTAAACCTCCCCAAATACCACTTGCAAAATTTTGAAAGACTCCATTCAATGCGAAATATACAATCTGCATAACTATTAAAATAATACCAATTGATATCATTAGACCTGAATAAACAATCACAAATTTAGTTGGATAATTTTCTAGTTTTTCTTCAATTTTTGACTTCTGTAATCTATCAAATTCTTGCATGTACTCAACATCCATTTGAGCCGCTTGAGTTGGCGATAAATTATTGAAAATAACATTTGAATTTAACGTTCGATTTCTTCCTTGATAAGAATACATTTTTTAAAATTATTACAAAATTTTTATTAAAAAGTAATTCCTTGAATAAAAAACTTATTTATACTTTTTCATATTCTTGAATTAGGAAATTACAAATTTTATTAATCAAATAATTTTTTAACAATACATAATTTATTTGTTTTTTGAATCTATTGTTAAAACGGCTAGGTAAAATGTTTTGATCATATTTCATCATTCAAATATGATCATAATATTAAAATTGGATTTCATCAAAGATTTTTACATTTTTGTAAAATTTCAGCTATTTATTTCGTATTTTGAAAAATAATTTCTAAAAATGTATATGTAACAGTAAAATTCTATAACACATAAATTTAAAAATTTACTGGTCTATCAGTAAATAAAAATAAATATTAAAAAAAATTAGGTTTTGTTTTTTTACTAGTTTTGTTTTCTGATTTACCTTTCCATTATAAACAAAATATCATTTTTCATCATAGAATATTAAAGAAACTGAATTAATATAATTAATTTTCAAGAAAAAATATTGTCTTCACTAACAACTAATAAGTCTAAATTTTAATATATTTTTTTTTAATTAATTGAATAAAATTAACTCCTGAACCAGGTAAATTAAAAAATGTATTAATACAATCGAAGGAATTATTGGCCTTCCCCTGGTTCCCCTGATTTCGGTAACACAAATTCTTTTCTCGCTGTGGCGGATAAGTGGGAAAAGACAGCTGGTTAAATCATGAGTCAGTTTATCAAATTGAACAGCAAAATCATGAATTGGGAGTTAAAATATGGTGTTGGTTGTTGGTCTGAAGAATCAAGGTTATCTCAATTGGGTCAATAAATTTTTTACTTATTTTATCTTCTTCTTATTGATATTTTTTGAGCATGATTATTAATTTGATCATAAACTTCAATTTGCCATTTTTTATTTGAATCTTCTTTATTATAGAAAATAGTAGTTTTAAGATAAAAGTTTTTCCAATTGTTAAAACTTTTCTTCAAAAGCTTTATTTTTAATGATCTAAAAAAATTGCTCTTATTGTTTTATTTTAAATAATATTTAATATTCATTTGAGTTGACCTTTAGTCTCAATCGAGATTTTGATCAATTATAAAACCATTTAACAACAAGTTAATCATTTTGATATTAAAATTTTTGAAAATTAATGGTAAATCATTCACAAATATAAGAAAAAGAATAGGACTTAAAACAGATCTAAAATCTATTTTCAAACTAGATTGAAAGAAAGCCAAAAGAAGAATTATCAAAACCATAATGAAATATAACTGTCTAAACCCGGAGGGTTTTATTCGACCTACTGTGTTATCTTTTGCTTTTTGCTTTTTATTCCATTTAAATTAGAACATTTTGCTACAAAAATTGATTATTTTTTATTTAAAATTTTTTTAAAAATTATTAAATTTATTAAACTAAAAACAAAGTTCGGTTTTGAAACTTAATCATCAAAAACTTTTCTTAAGTAAATTTTCATTAAAAAAATTTATCTTTTCAGTTTTACTATTTTAGAAATTTAATCAATTCAATATTAAAATGTTTAACTTTTTAGCTTTGATAATTTCTTTGCGCACGGCACAAATTTTAAGCATTTTTAAAATTTAATGTTTGTCGAGTTTGTTTTTAAATTCATTTTTGGATTTTGAATTGGCAATTTCGACTGGTAATTTGTTCCACTCGTTTACCACTCGATTTGTGAAGAAGCAATCTCTATTTTTGTCAATTGTTTGATCAAAAATAGATCACATAAATTTTTTTTGTTGAAATCAAAAATTTATTTCATTCTCGAAATTTCAAAATTTTTTAAATTATGCCAATATTGAATGAAATAAAAAAAAACAAAAAAAAATGCAACTCACTATTATAAACTATAAGCTTTTGAAATATATATTAAGATTAAATAAACTATAAGTTTCTAAAAAAAATAAAAATCTTAAAAAACTGTAAATATTTGAAAGCAAAAAACTAAAATTATTACAACTGAAAATTTATTTCTAAGCCTAAAAATGGTAACGAAGAAGAAATTTTTTAAAATCTAATCAGTATAGGACTTTTGTTAATGCAAAATTCATTTGTAATAAACAAAATTGTAAAAAATTTGGCCAACAGATGAAATTAAATACTAGAAAAAGGAGTTAAGATACAAAAAACGTTTTGTAGGCCTGGCGTTGATCGAGTTGTGGCACATTTAAATCGACAATTGATGGCTCGTTTTTTGCACTTTTTAAGAAACCATTAAGAATAATACTTGCTATATACAAATGTTAGTGAAGAAGCTAAATTAGCTGCAAAAAAAACATTAAACAAACATTCAAATCCGGTAGCATGTAGCATTTGTGGTGAATTAATGAAAAATGAAAAAGGTGTTAAATTGCACATGCAAGAAAAAAACTCAAAGAATAATTTAGATTGTGTTTTATTTAAAAAATTGAGACTTAATTTTTTTTTGAAAATTGGTAATAAAGTTATATATGTTATAAAAAATTTATTTTTATTTTTTCTTAAATTGGAGATTTTTGATTTTTTGTACTTTTAAAATTCAAGCATTAATTAAAAAAAATAGTTAAATTTTTAACCGGACCCCATTTTTCCCTTAATTTGTTTAAAAAAAATAATGTTAAAACTAAATAATTTTATTCTTTCCGGACTGTGATTTTTCTTTCTTATTTTTCCAAAAAGACTTAAAAGTTTTTAAAACAAAGGTCGAATTATGTAAAGTTAAATTTTTGAATTATCTTTCTAAAACTGTTTATCTTTTATGATGTAGTAGAAAATTAAAATTTTAATTTTTTAATTTAACCTAAAACAAGTTTTTAAATGTCCGTTTTGTTAATTTTTATCCAAGCTTAAATTATTTTCATTCATTTCAGCTTATTGTTAGCTCATAATCCGATCTTATTCTTTCAAATTTTTTTTGGAATTCATTTTATTTGGCTTTTTCAATGTGGTGTCAAAAATGACATGACAAAAATCTTGGTAACTTGAGTGCTAAATTATAATTTAGCAAATATTTTGAACAAAATTAGTAATTTTTTTTTTATAGTTTTGCTTTAAATTTACATAAATAAATTAAATTGTTTAAAGAAAAAAAAATTAATAATATTATTTATTAGATAAGATGAATAAATTGTTTAAAAAAATTTTATAAAAAATTTTTATTTTGTTTTGTTTTTAACACAGGTATAAATAATTTTATTTCTAGCCGGATTAATACCGGTATGTAATAATTTCAATCAAAAATTAGAATAATAAATTATAATTTAGAATAATTGTTGCATTTACTATTGCAACAATAAAGAGCTCTATTCATCATCATCAAAACACAACTTTTATTTTCTATAATTGTGTGTTGTTGTTTTTGAATAGATAATTCAAAGCGACAATCAATTCAGCTTTCAAATTATGCAAACACACTAGATCAATCTAGACTTGTATGTTTTCTAAATCGAATTTAATTTATAGATGAATAGATGCGAGTAGAAATGAAAAAATCGACTAACACTAGTTCAATGGAGCATTCGAGATTCATTGGAAAGAGCTATCAGCTGTCCAAGCATCAAGTGGTGATCGAAGAGGTGATCGCCGAGGGCGGCTTTTCCATTGTGTTCCTGGCCAAGTCGACTCACAACGGCAAGAAGTACGCTCTTAAACGTATGTGCGTGAACAACGAGCACGACCTGGAGGCCTGCCGTCTAGAAATACAAATAATTGTATTCTAATTTTTTTTTGCTTTTTTTTATTTTTTTTTTTTTTTAATTTTAAACTAATATTTACTTTTTGAAAATAAAGAAAAAATTTAGTGAAAACAACAGACACATTTTGCGCTATGTGGACTCATCGATTCATCGGCAAACGCAGGAAATATATGAAATACTTTTGTTGAGCAAGTACTGCCGCTCGGGCGGTCTTGTTCAGCTGATGAACGAGCGCTTGGGCCAAAATTCTCGCTTCCAAGAGGCCGAGATTGTGAAAATACTGTGCGACACTTGTGAAGCGTTGGCCGATCTACACGCATCAGGCATCATACACCGAGATCTAAAAGTCGAGAATATACTCATAGACCAAGAGGCTAGCGTCAAACATCCGTCGTTTGGTCAATTGATTTTTGTTCTGTGCGACTTTGGCTCGGCGACCAAGAACATTTTCGACAAAAAGCAGCACACCTCGTCCCATTCGATTCAGATCGTAGCCGACGAAATCCAAAAGTACACCACTTTGTCGTATCGATCGCCCGAAATGGTCGATTTGTACTCGAATAAATTGATCACGACCAAATCGGACATTTGGGCATTGGGTGTTTTTTTGTACAAATTGTGCTACTTTCAAATGCCGTTCGGCGAGAGCCAACTGGCAATTCAAGAGGGACGTTTTTTTATACCCGATTCAAAGGTCGCATTTTATTCTAAACAGCTTAATCAACTAATAAGTAAAACAATTTTTTTCTCTTTATAATAAAAATTTTTCTTTTTGTCACATAGAAAAATTTTTCTCAACAATGCGATTATCTTGTCTGAACATAAATGAAAGATATGTTTCGGACAAGATATTCGCACTGTATTCGAGCAAATTTTTGAATACATCCACTAGAGATATTAACCATTTACAATATTTTCTGACACTGCATTGTATAAAAATATTCTCTTTCTTAGAAGAATGGCATAAATTTTACGTGATACTAATTTTATTTTTTAGTTCTTTATTTTTATGCTATTAAAAAAAAAATTAATTGATACAAATTATAAGAAAATGATATTAATTTTTATTGATGATAATAAAAAATACAATAAAAGAAAAATAAGAAAAAAATTAATTGTTTTTAGATCTTTTTCACGCGGGTTTACTTTGATAACTGATTGGGTTTTTGCGAGGTCTATCTCTCGGACGTTTAGCTGGGCAATTTTCTACTAAATTCAACACACTTGGCTCTGATTCGAATACACCATGAACGATA
>VANL01001847.1:0-10246 GCA_006352455.1 Brachionus sp. 'Tiscar' | reverse complement strand
TAGAAGATTGCTCGTTCTTGATGTTTTATGGAGATTAAGTATTTTCTTAATCATTGTAGCCTCAGTTGTTTGTAATTTCTTTATTTCATTTTTACTTAATCTGGTAGAATTTGTGCTCCAAAATTTCAAGTCAAGTCAAATGACTTGAGTTCGCAAAATTTTGACTTTATGACTTTTGAACAACTCTGCAATTTTTCTGGTCTTCGAGAAGGGTTAAAAAAACTGAATAGAAAGTATGTCAGATGGTAAGTGATAAATTGACCTAAAGGAAGTATTCTGAAGTTTCTGTAGTCTTTGCATTTTTGTTCCAGAAACACGAGATAGAGTGAAAAACCATTGTCTAAATGTGATTTGTATTTATAAGAGGAATTTCTAATCAAAATTTTATTCAAACAAACAAAAATTTTTAAAAAAATTTCTAGTTAATAGATTAATTATTGTAGACTTGAATTACGTTTCATGTAATTTTATTTTTTTATTTTTAATTGTTTTAAAAATAAATTAACTGCATTTCTAAAATCTTTGTTGACACAATAATAGACTATTGACGTGAATGATGAGCTAAACAAAAAACACATGTTTCCAACGTGATAATAATTAGTACATATCTTGTTTATTATTGTACACTTATGTACATATACATACTGAAAGAAAATATAAAAATTCATTGAAAATTCCATTCCACGTGACAATGCATATATGGTCAAATTGATGATTACAATACTCAAAGTTCTCAGAATGTGCATGTCAGCTTTGGCAATTCTGTCCAACTTGTTTATTTTAACTGACAATATTTTTCTCGTATTTATGTCTTTTCTAAATTGTGTTATCATTAGAATATCAGCTACACACAGCGAAAATACCAGTAAAAAATCATTGAGCAAAAAATTTAGACAAAATAAGACAAAATAAATAGGCTTCTCATTCTTTAATCCAATGCTTCTTCCAATAGGAGCTATTTTCTTATCGAATATACCTTTGAATGTATTTCTATTTGGAAATTGAGGATATGCATCATCATAATCAAGATATTGGTGATTTATTTCACTTGTTAGAAATTTCTCAAAATTAAAAATTAAACACACCAGTCCGGTTAGTGAAAATAAGTAGCATTTTAGCTTTAGATTAGTCAAGTCAAATTTAAAGAGAGTTTTGTTTTTTAAAAGTTTAAGTCTTTGCAACGAAATTAAAAGACTTAGAAAATTTGAAATTGTTTTGAGAGAATTGCCAAAAAAATCTATTACATATATTTCAAAATATTGAATTACAATTGATCTACTTAGAATGGGACAAAATATTAAATTCTCAAAAATGCACATATTCATTAGATGAAACAAATAAATAAATGAATAGATTGCATTAAGCAATGAAGTTAGAAGCATCCATTCATACATTAGTTTTTTGTCTGCTGATATCTTTGTTGTTTTCATGCAATATTTTTTTAAAATAATCATAATCACTAAATTGCTTAAAAAAGAAAATAAGCTTAGAACTGGTGTTATTAGTACACCGACTGCATTAAACAACTCTGAAGTAAATAAATAGTCAATTTCATCTTGCTCTGTAAACTTTGAATAATCTTTGTTGTCACAATTTTTTAGCAATAAATCAAAATCACATGCTATTTGGTCATAGTTAAAGCATTTCTCAATTACAAGCTGATTGTCTAAATTAGAGTTGTACATTTTAATCAGCCAAATGAATAGACATGTGCACTCAAAAAATCCAATGCCAAATTGGTCAATTAGAATAAATTTATTTTTTGGATAATTTTTAAACAAGCAAAAATCTTCATCAAAAAAACTAAATTTTGTTAGTCGAAAGTAAATTGTGTAATCAATGCTCTCATTATTGTTCAATAATGACACATTTGAGTTAAGACTATTTAAAAAATTTAAACCATTTTTTAATTGATAAACATCTGTTCTTATTTCTAGTTATTTTATGTTTGTAAAATTTAAAAATATGTCATCACTTATTGAGTCAACTCGGCCAAAAAAATAAAAGCTCTGTGTGTTCCTAAAAATGTTTTCATTTATCAGACTAGAACCGATGTGGTACTTGTAGAAACCAATTTCAACATTTCGAATGCTCGCTTCCATATCAAATAAACTAGATTCAAAACCTAGATAATTATTTTTTATTATACTGTTACTAATGCCATGGAATTTTAGTGTGTAAATAGATGTATTTTGAAAAATGCTCGCATCTGTTCTTGAATAATACTGGCAATTATTTACAAAAATTATTTCTCTATACTCTTTTAATTCTTTTGATTTATTGTACAAATTATTCACTTGAAAATATGAATGCAAAAAAATAAGAGTTATTGAAACTTTATTAGTTCTCAAATAGTCAAAACTTTCAGTACTAAAATGTAAACCTTTGAGGAAAATAAATTTAAAATTTATTGACTGTTGAAAAATTTCAAATGAATTTATTTGAAAAGAATTGTCCAATACTAAGTATCGATTAGGTATGAAATCAATTGAATTTACTCTATCGTAGCTATTTTTAAAACACTTGAAATTTATTCTATCGAAAGAATTGAAGGCTTTTACTTCTAAATTTACTGATCTTAAGCCCATGATTGTACCTCGAATCTTTTTTATGACTTTGAAGTCTAAAAAGCTTTTCAAGCATTCATTTGGTTCTGCCAAATTCAGTTTTATCAAAATAAAAACAATCATTAAATGTTTAAAAATCATTTTTTTTAATCTTAAAATAAATTTTTTGTTTATTTAAATATTTATTTTGTCTCAATAAATCCTCTCAAGAATTAAGCTTTTAAATTATTTAATTCTATTTTTGATATTCACATGTTCAGCCGGATTGGGACATTAATTAATCTTTAAAGCATTCTGTATCATTTTAATCATTTCTTAAAATACCATATAATTGCTCAGTTTTAATTAATTATTTATTTGTTTATCTGTACCGAGCTAAAACAACTTGAGATTTAAATAAAAATAAAAAAAAGAGAAAAGAAGGAAAGAAAATTAAATTTAATAAATTCAAGTTTAAAAATTCAGTAAAAAATAACAAGTAAATTTCTTTTTGTTTGTGAAGTCTAAAGTCTAATTTTTCGATTATACTTTCTTTTTTTTCTTACGAAATTCTGTTTCTTAATTGTCAAATTTTATCACAATATTTATTTAATAAAATTAACCTCCTAAGAAGGAGAAATAATACATAAAAAAATTAAAAATTAAGTTACTAATGTAAGTAAAAAAAATTCCATTGGAATTACTAAATGACTCCGTTAAACAAATTAGCTAATTGAAATATGAACTGTCGTTAATGTTAGACAAGCATAGTTTAATGGAGTCAGTTAGCCCATTCTCCTGATTAAATTGCAATTTGAGACCCTTCTTAAGAGCATCAATTCTAAGGTTTATACTACTAACATCTTGGTTAAAAAAAGATTCCAACAGAACTATGTCCTGATCAAATGACTTTAATTGACCCATTTTAGTTGGTTTATTATGACACAAGTAGATGATAGATGCCAATTTGTTAAAAAAATTTTATTGTATTAATAAAAAAGAAAGCTTAGTAAAGACAAACAAGTTATCAAAGTTGAATATTTTAAGTGCATTTAGGAAATTCATCATGACATCTGGGTTTTAGGCCAATGATTAATTATAATAGCTACATTTTAACGTATTTCTACTCCATCTTTTTTTTAACTCGATCAATTTCGGCAGTTTTTTAGTTCCATGGCCATTATACTTGCACTTAGATTAGGCTTTAGTCCTTGGAAAAAATTCAATTCTAAATGTTACAGACAGTTCCTCAACCAAGTTTACATTCAAATTATCAAGGTGTTATTTTTGATATTTTGGAGGTTATTTTGAAATATAACTGTGGCAAATTATTTTTATTAAATTTTTTTTTTATTGGCAAATTAATGATAAATGAATAAAAAAAATTAAAATTTTTTATGCAAAAAAAAAGTTTACTTGGATTACCGGTGGTGTCATTTTTGACACGTTATAATTAAACAAAATGATGTAACAGGGTGTGCTTTTTTAAGAACTTTAATGATATTGAGTCAAGCCTTTCAGATGAAGAAACAAACAATGAAAATGAAAGGAAAGATGACTATTCTGATAAAGATGTAATTTTTAATTCTTCTGACGATGAGGAGGATGACATTGATGAAACAATAGATAGTGTAATTCAAAACATAAATGATCCTAATAAAGTAGATCCTAATTTAGATTGGACAAGTAAAAGCAATGTTATTTGGACAAGATTAAAAGATGATGAAGAAACAAGTATGCGTAAGAAAATTAATTTTGAACAGAAACCTGGACCAACTTGCTATGCTACTAGACACATACTAGACACATCGAATAATTTTACATTGCTATGAATCAACTTGCAATGATTTGTCCTGCTATGAAACGTTCTAATGCCTCCAAGACAGATATGCAAAGCTTGATTTGTCTCGGGCTTGTCTTTAAAACAAAAACTGCACTACAAAACAAGACCAGCAAATTAAAATTACAAATAAAAAATGTTTTAGCGTTAGTTTGGTGCACGGTGCAAGATTCCAATAAAATAAATATTTTAATTAATAATCAAAATTCAACTTAGGTTTAAGACATAATTTAAATTTGTATGTAAGTTTTAAACTGAAAACAGACAACTAAGCACGTTCCATTAAACACTATTTTAAATAGAGTGTTAAATTTTTTTTAAAATAAAAAAATAATTGACAAAAAAATTTTAAATTTTACAAAACTTAACTTAACCTTCTTAAGTCTAGAATATTTTAAGGCTACGTACCATCCCAGAAACGAAAATGAAAAGTAATTTAAAAAAATTTTTAAAATTTGGGCTTCCCTGCTAGGCTATTCGATATGTTTTTTTTTTAATGTTAGAAAATAATTTTTAATTTCATAACAAAATTTAATTTAATTTTAATAATTTTGGCTTTAAAATTGCTAAATGCTTTATTTGTTTAAATTTGTCAATAGAATTTAAATAAAATTAATCTGAATAAAAAAAAAAGCAAGACGCCTCAATTCTTTAATTAAATCTAAAAAAAATATTGAAAAATTATCAACATTAGTATTAAATTTTAAATTTGTTTGTTTATTTCTTTTATTTGCATTTTCAAAAAATTTGATTAAATTTTTTAATTTATTGCTGTATGAATGCTTAATAATCCAACATAAAAAGAATTTTTACTTTAATTGAATTTTACTTTAGCCTATTGATGTAAGATCAAATATTATTTAGTCTTAAAAATCTGATTAATTTAAGATCTTGATTGTTTAATTAAAATTTTTCAGGGTTTATCGTTCCAATATCATTTAGACTTATTTTTGTCCAATATTTTCATGGTCTTATTTGAACTAAAAAAAATTAAAGAATAAAGTTAATGGTTCAATTTGTATATGCTCAATTGAAAGATAAAAGAATAAGCTTTAAGATGATATATAATATTAAGTTATGGCACTTTTAGTTTTTTAATAAATTTTACATAAAGCATGTCTTTTTGTGTCTATATTGCTAGCGGGTGTAAAAATCGGCAAAATATTAATTCTTAACACTAGAAAGCCCGGCTGATTTATTACAAAAATTTCAAATTAAAATTTCAAGAATAAAAAATAAAATTTATTTAAAAATTAAAATTTTTTTTTAAATTTTTTTGAGTAATTTCTTCAAATTTTATATATTTGAGATAATATTCAAATTTTAAATTTTCAAAAAGGGGTCTAAAAACCCCTCGGGCTTTCTAGTGTTAATACCAACCAGTCCATTAATTTTTCTTCAAATTTTTTACCCTACTTGTTCTTTACACTCTCTGGAGTCTTGCTAACGTTACATTTATAAAAAATATTGTTTCCTGGTAGAGCGGTGTTTCCAAGAGTGAAATTTGATTCATCATTAATTATAAATTAATATCTGCTATATTTTAAAAGCATTCGACGACATTATTGCCTGGCTGCCTTCTCCTGGTTAGCATTTAAATGGAGTCTCTTGTGTTTTTTATACTTACTTTTTCCTATGATTTCATTGACAATTATTTAATTTCCACCTATTTGAATAAACTATTATTTAGACAAACTATTGTTTGATTATTCTACTGTTTGGAAAGACTATTATTTTATAGTTTCCCGAAGGAAGACATGGGGAGAAGCAAGGGTTAAGACAGATAATTGATTTGATTAGATCGGGTGGAAAACGACCTTCTGCTATAAAAAAAAAATAAAAAAATTTATAAAAATTTTATTTTGGGTAAAAAAATTTCAAAAAGAATGTTTGGAAGTATTTTTTATTTTATTAAATTTTAATATTTTTGTTAAATTTGTATTTGAATTTCACAGCGCTATTTTTTTTTTCTAAATAAAATTTAATTTTAGAAGTAAGCAGCAAAACAATATAAAATACTTTTTTTCTACTATAAACCCAGAAAAAAAATCATTTGGAAGATGTAATGAGAGACAAAAAAAAGAATATGCTTTAAAAGTAAGAGCCAGCTATAGTTGAAGATTTGCCAGAAAATTTAAAACAAATGTTGAAACCCTTTGATACCACATTTACAAAAACCGTAACTGATGGCTTGAATCACGAATCCAATCAAACAAGTCACGAGAAAAAAAACCGTCTTCAAATATTTGATTTCCAAAAAAAATATACAAAATTACAAAATTTAGATAAAGAATTATAAAATTATAATTTGGAAAAAACATTGAACCTATTGAATTTTGGAAAAGCAATCATCAAAATTATCCTATTCTCTTCAAATCTTTAAAAACATATTTGCTATTCCGGCAACAACTGATCCTTCTTAACAACTGTTTTCAGCAGCTGGAAAAACTATCAGAGAACGAAGAAACAGACTCAAACCTGATAATGTACACAAAATTTTAGTTGTTTCTGAAAATTAGTAAATTTTTTTTAATAATTTTAATCAAAACAAATTTGGGTCTACCCGGTTTTGTTAATGACTCGTTTTAAAATTTTGCATCGAATTAATTTTTTCTTTTTTTTTCCTTATTCACTCCTTGTGAAGCATAGGGTCATTACTTTTGATTTCCACTCAAGTCGATCTTTTGCCTTTACCCTTGCTTCTCTCCATGTCATACCCATTTCGATGAGCTCTTTCGTGATTGTTGACCTCCATATCGAATTAATTAATTTTGAATTAAATTTATAAATTTTAATCATGAATATGGCTCGTAAATCCGCTCTAAATGCCAAAGAATTGATAAAGACTCTTGTTGATATTCATACTGATGACTCAGACGCTGGTTCTGAGTATGAAGATGACCATATTTCAGAAGTGGAATTTGATGAGTTCGACGATGCTTATAAAATTAATCGACGAAATTAAAGCTAATTTCAAAAAAAATCAAATTATCTCTTCATCTGGTACCCCAAAGAGCGCCCGTAAAAGAGTATTGAGTCAGGATAATCAAGAAAATTTATCCCCTAAGCGAGAATCTTTCCAGGTTTGTTTATGCAGTAATTATAAAGCAAATAATGTGTGTTTCAAATGTAAAAAAGCAGTGTGTGGTTTTTGTGTTTGTAAGAAATGTGAAGGGTCTTAGGTATTTTTTATTTCAAAAGACTTAAATTTGATTAAATTTTTATTTTTTACTAATTAATTTTAATTTTATAATAAATTATTTTTCAAAATAGTTGATAACGTTTTTGTTATCAGCCTAGACCCACAAATTTTTTATAAATTTTGTTTGGTTTTTTTTAGTTCTTTTAAAATCGAATAAATATAAATTAAAAAAATATTTTTTTTCAGTCTATTTTTTATTAAATTTAAATTTTTTTTTTAATAAAAATATAACTTAAAATATATTTAGACTTTTTTAAGTCAATAATACAATTTAGATTTTTTCAGTTTAAATTTGAATTCAAATTTTATTTTAAATTTAAATCGATATAAATCAAATAATTTGTTCAAATCGTCAATTTTATTTACAACACTAATTAAAAATAAAGAGAAGAACAAATGATTTATTTAAGCAATTAGCGGACTTTTTCTAAATAAACTTAAAATTGATAAACTGCTTTTTTTACTTAGAAGAAAAATAAAATTTGCTTTAATTTTTTTAGATTTTTTTATTTTCAATTAACAATACTAAGATTTTAGACCAAAGCTAAATTCTAAAACTTGAATCCAAATCATTAATGTATGGATAACTTGGTTGGGTACCTTTCTGCTGCACAGTCAGTGATGCATAAGAGCCTGCCAACTCAATAGCTCTATAGACATCACAATTGCCGATATAATGCGACAAAGCGCCACAAAAAGCATCACCAGCGCCTGTCGAATCAACAACATTGACTTTCTTGCTAGCAAAATATTTTATATCACCATTTTTCTTGTTTCCGAACACACATCCCTTTTCGCCTAAAGTAACCACTACCCCTATTTCAAATCCATCTCTTTCCAACACTATTCTGCACGTTTTTTCTGCGTCTGTGACAGACTTTACACTCGAACCAGTAAAAACTTCGGCTTCTACTTCATTTACAACCAAAATGTCAACATATTTATTGAACTCGGGATCTAAATCTTGAATGGCAGGCGCAAAATTAAACACTGTTATTACTAGAAAATAAATTTAAAAAAAAAATTTTTTTTTTCAATTTAATTTTTTTTTCAAATTACAATTGTGCTTTTTGGCTAGTTTAAGTGAGTACAGAGCTGTTGATCCTTTGACTACCATGGATGTGATTAGGACTTTGGATTTTTTGATTAAATCTTCAGCTTTGTCAATGTCATGTTCATTTAGTTGGAGAGTAGCGCCAAAATTAACAGCAATGCTATTATTGCCCTCTGTATCGACCATGATGGAAGCTACTGAAGTCGGTGCTTTGTCCGTAAAGCTCACGTGATCAATGTTGATGTTTTCCTTCTGTAGAATACCAATGAAATTTTTACCAAACATGTCTTGGCCAAGTTTGCATATGAAAGCATTTTTGGAGCCAAGTCGAGCAGCTGCAATGCACACATTTGCGCCTTTTCCGCCTGGAAGCATTTCAAAGTCGTTGGCGGTCATTGTCTCGGCCATTTTGGGCATGCGATCCACATAGCTATGCAAAATTATAAGATTAATTGAAGTTATAAAGCCCTTTAAGCTCACAATAGGCAATCAATTACACAGTCTCCAACAGACACCACATCAAATGTTTTTTCGCTCATTTTTTTGTATTTCAACTACCAAAACTAATTCACTTTTATTTTTCTCTCAGTTTTTTATTATTTAAATAAAGTTATAAAAATGCTTTTTTTTTTAAATTTATTATCATTTTAAATATTATAGGATAAATTAGAGATAAATGTTGTGTTGATAAAAAAATTTAAAGTTTAAAGTTGTCGTTGAATATTTAATTTTATTTAACATTTTGGAATGTTGAATAACATTTATCAAGGGAGTGTTTTTCTTTTTGGCAAAAAAAAAAAAAAAACAAAATATTTTCAAAAGATAATTGTACAATTTACGTAATATTGTACGTAATAAAAAAGCCACGATTATGAAAATAGTTTGAGTCTCGCTTTTAGTTAAGGAAATTTTATCAATAAGGCAATATGAACAAATTTTTATTTTTTTTTTCTAAGATAGTCTTTAATTAAGAATAAATGCAGAGACTTATTTCCATGTGTAGCATAACATATTAAACAATTTTAAAGAATTGTGCATAATTTTGCGTTTTCCTACAACCTAAAAAATAGCACTTTTAAGAATAATGCATAAATAAAAAAAAATCCTAAGAAAAAAAGAGAAAGACTAAAAAAATCAATTGACCGATAAATTTTATTTAAATTTTTTAAAAAATTTTCATTGTCTTGCTCAATGATTTTTGCTAAAAACAATAAAGAAAATTCTGAGTTTAACTTTATGGGAATAGAAACGTAAGTTAAAAGAAATAAAGTTCCTAGGAATTAAATTCGATTCTAAATTAACCTTTTCTTCAATGATAGAAGAAGTTAAAGAACGTTGAAATTCGAGGCTAAATTTAATCAAAATTTTGTCAAATAAAAAAGGGGTCTTGACTTTAAAACTTTAGGAAACCTTTATAAGTCTTTGATTGGATCTATTCTAGATTATTCTTTTTCTTGTATTACCGTAATGCCTTGCCCCCTAATGCGGCATTTATTTTCAGAATTCTGGATTTTAATGCATGCATTCAACCCACTTTTTTTTCCAGATACGCTGCGACTAAAAATGCTGCAGTTAATATCAAAATTTTGGTATAAATGCCGCAT
>VANL01001846.1:0-10257 GCA_006352455.1 Brachionus sp. 'Tiscar' | reverse complement strand
AAATTCATTTAGTACTATAATCATTAGTACTAAATTCATAGTATTAAATTCCTTTAGTACTAAATTACTGAATACCAGCTTAGCCTTCTTTAACTTTAATTTTTATGATTTATTAAATGATTTTTCAAAAGATAGATTTTTATATATAATTGTGTCTTTTATTTTCATATATCTTTCTATTAATCCTCTCTGTTTGATATTAGCTCGTGGTATTAAATTAATAAACTTAACGATTACTCAATTGTAAAATAGACATTTAATTGTAATTTTTTAACTTTTTTTTTTATTTTTTAAATATTTATCATACTTTAATTTGTCAAGTTAAACTAGAATAAATAAAAAAAAAATTTTAGATAAATTTATTTTTTATTTACTCTATTAAAAAAATTTAAAAATTTTTAAAAAAGCTAAAAAAAAGAAAAGAATATGTCAGATATTATTTTGGTAAACTTAAATTACAAAAAAAAGAGAAAAATTCAGATGTTATACGAATTAAAGTAAATTTAATTGTAAATTATTTTTTAACTGTTTTGATTGATTAAGATTGATTCAATTTAATAAATTTGATTTTAATTTTTTAATTTTCAAAACTTAAATTTCATCACCGGAATTGGCATAAATTGAATTAATAAATAAAATTGAATTAAATAAAAAATTAAAAAAAAATTCTAGACCATAATGGAACATGGAATGCTGCGCTTTTTTTACCTAAAAACCATCCAATGTCAATGATAGCATAAAAATCTGGTATTAATTATGTTATTCATGTTCTTTGGGAATTTTCAATTTTTTGTTTCTCTTTTTCCTGATTATTGTACTTTATGGTGCCCTTTCATCTTTTAGACTTTTATCTATTTAATGTTCTTTATTCTGTAAAATATATCTGACTAACCATTATATCTACTTTGTTGAATAAACCTTAAAAAAAAAACAAAAAATATATTGACTTATTTTGGTAAAGAATATTTGATTAATGAAAAAGCAAGTTTTAAAAAGCTAGACAATTAATCATGGTTTGATTAAGCGAAAAATGTCGTAATGATTGTAATTAGAGACGCATTAAGTTTTGTAAAATTAGGGTTAATTTAATGACTTTTTTTAATTTAAAAAAATTGAAGTTTTTAATCATTATCATTAATTTTAATCAAAATTTTTATGCTCATGCTCAAAATTTATTTTTTAACAAAATTTTTAAGAGTGTTTGAAATGGTAAAATTTGATGCAGAGACATATTATTATGTGTAGCAAACTATGTTAAACCATATCTGAGTGTTGTGCATAATTCTACATGCAGAAATTTTTATATCTTGAAAATGTGTTTCTGCAAAAAAAATTAAATTCTAAAATAACTTAAAAACCTTTTTTTAATGAAAAATTTTGAGCATGATCATTTTAATTTGATCAAAAACTTCAGTTTTCCGATTGTTAAAACAGTTTTACATAAAATTTAAAGTAAACCCTCTATATGAGAGACAAAATTTAATTTTTTTTATTATTTTCATTTTATTTTCGGCAAGATTTTTGTCTTTATTTTTCGTAAATAAACGACTTTCGTAAAAATCATCTTTTTCTCAAAATAATCTTGGTGCAGAAATTCTGTAAATAAAATTTTACTCTGTTTCAAAATAAATATGAATAATTTCATTTTAAAAAAGATTTTTTTTTTTTTTATAAAAAAATTTATTCTAAGATTTCATTTTGATCTTTGTTTTTTTTTAATTTTTTCAAAATTTTAAAATCATGATTTAATTCATTCAAGTCTTCTTCACTTAGTTTTTCCAATTTTCGCTTTTTATCCGTCAAGCCTTTTTTTTTCTTTCTAATTTCTTTTTTTAGTTTAACTTCTTTTTTATTTGACCACGGTTTGTTTTTCTCTAATTTTATTTTTTTAGCTTTTGGTTTTTGGGAATTTTCGATTCTTAGTTTCTCTTTTTCCTTATTTTTATACTTTATGGTGGACACGTCTATTTCAAAAAATGGAGAAATTTTCTGGTGTCGTTCTTTGCCAATTTCTGGCATTTTGGGTAGATGAAGTAAGCCAAAACCTTTGCCAAGTTGAATCAAGTCGAGCTCTTTTACCTGAAAAATATGACTGCATTCATGTTTTGTGTAGGCTCGTACAAACGAAACAAAAGCAATTTTTCCTTTTTCATACAGTTCTCGTTCTTTGCTCGCAGCTAAATGAATTTTTTTGAGACTGTCTTGAAAACTTTTTGTGTCAATCGATTTAAACTCTGAATATTCTTGCAATGGAACTTGCTGATTTAGCTGAATAAACTTGACAAATGAATCTTCGTTTGGCAAAAGAAACACAATTGCGTTTCCTTCGCGATTTGATCTAGCAGTTCGGCCACATCGATGAACAAATGAAGTGGTTGTATTTGGCGGGTCGAATTGAACGACCCAGTCCACATCTTCTATATCAATGCCTCGTGATAATATGTCAGTACAAATAAGAACACCTCTTTGAATACAAAGAAAATTTAGAATTCATGGTTTATTTAAATAATTAAGATTAATTTACTTTTGCATTTTCTTAAATTTGTTAAATACATCTGTTCTTTTATCTTTTATTTTACGATGAAGAGACAATATTTGAATATCTTTGAGAAATCTTGAAAATTAAAAAATTAAGTATATTTAAGGTTCAAATTAAGAAAAAGATAGGGAATAATAAAAGGTTCAGACTGGGAAGAACTTCAGCATTATAGTGAAATTTCATACAAAAAATGGTGTGACCTTTTTGTTCAAATGCTCAAAAATTTGTCTGCATTCGCAAAGATCTTGCAGACTTCCGCAATGGGTGAAACAACAGTTGTTCTACTTTGTCTCATATGCAGACAAATTTTTTAGCATTTGAATAAAAATTATAAAGTGTTCTAATTTCACATATCCAGCACTATTCCTCACTTTTATCTTAAAAAATATTAATCTGCAATATTTATTGCGTTCCTGCTAGCAAAACTCAATGTATTGATTTTAAAATAATACAATTGATTAGTTCATTAATTAACTTTTGCTACAGAATTTTAATCCTTCTGTCTTGGAAATAATGTCTGAATGGTCACGGAGAAGACAAGTTGAAAAACATACAAAACAAGAGTAAACAGATAGAATTAATTGTTGAGTTTTAATTTTTTTAGTTGGTTTCAAACTCATTTTATTCAATTTTTTTGCCTTAAAAATAAAAAAAAGTCGGATTCGGGAGGTAAACCATGGACTAGATACAAAAATAAATAGAAATATCAATTTTTATCAAAATATTGATTGATTGGTAAAATGATAAATTAAATTAATACACCATAATGCAGATGAAACCGTATTAATTTATTTATGTCTTTTAGAGCAAGATATTCTTAGAGATAGAAAACCAACTTTTGTTTTTTTTAATCTTTTAGAGAGTAAGGTTTAAAAATTTTTTACCCCATATGAAAAGCAATTTTTTCTAGATTTTTAAGTATGCAAATTAATATTTTTTAAAGTCAGATTTTTAAAATTAGCACAAAATGATCATAAACTTCTAAGAGAGATCAACAAAAAATGACAAAATCTTTATCAATTTTTAACAAACAGAGTTGTTTAATCATGGAATAAACTAGCAAAAGAAATAATATCAGTAAGACACTCAGCACTTTCAAGGCTCAAATTGATAAATAAATACTCAAACTGAATTCAAAAAGACAGAAATAGCCCTAATGGCTAAGCGCAAGTTTTGCGCTGGTATAACTCACTATACTGCAGGAACTACTAATACTACTACTACTAAATATAATTAATAATTTTTTGAAAAAAAATGGAATACAACTGGCTTCTGAGTGTAAGAACTGAAAATTTAACACCAGAAAGAATTTAAAAATAATATTAAAATTTTAACATAAAGATTTTAATTTTTAAATTTTCGTTATTAATCAGTCGGGCTTTCTAGTGTTAATACAATTTATAATAATATTATGAAAATTTTAAGATAAATATACAAAAACATACAAAATAACAGGCCTTAACTCTCAAACCCGATAGGGTTTTTTCAGATCTATATCTCTTATTTGTTTTTGATTAAATAAATTTAACCAATTTTTAAATTAATTTTTCAATATGATATTTAAAATCAAAGAATACTAAAATTAATTTATATTAATTGCAAAATATATCTATTTATTGGAATAAAAATTAAAAAGAAAAAGTAACACAAAGGGTCCAAAGAACCCCACCGAGTTTTGATTGTTAAAAAAAAACTAATTTTTTTAAAACAAAAAAATCATTCTGTCAAATTTTTAAAAATAAATATCAAGTATTAAAATTTGATCCTTATAAATAAAAAGTTTCAAAACAGACTAAATTGTGAGAGATCCTTCTTTAAATAAATATAATTTCATAAATTTGCACCTTATACTAAATTTATCAAAATGTTCTAAAATAATTAAAGATAAAAAATATAAATTTTTTAAAAAGAATCACAATTCAGATGAGGAAAGAAAATAAACACTTTATGTTGATACTTACATTCGAAGCAGTTGAGCAAAATACTGAACTGAAGCACAGCTATTCATAAAAACAATGTGTTTTTGAGATTTTTTCATTTTTAAAAATTCAACTAAAAGATGAAACTTATGTTCTGGTTGAACTATTGTAAAATAATTTTTAAGACCGAGTGGAGTTTTTTGTGTATTCATTTTTTGTCTAACTTGAATATTGCAAGGATTTCTAAGTCCAGCTCGAATAAGTTTATCTATTTCATCGGTCTGTGTGGCAGAAAACAAACCTGTTCTTCGTTGCTTGGGCAAATATTTCAGAATGCTCTCTAAGCCTTCTTTAAAACCCATGTCTAATAAACGGTCTGCCTCATCCATAATTAAAACCTCAAGGCTTTTTAGATGTTTTCTCAGTAATCCAGAATTCTGTCTGGTAAGCAGATCATCAAATCGACCTACAGTAGCGACAATAATGTTAGCGCCATTTGACTCAAAATTTTTCAGATCCTCGCTGACACTATTTCCACCCACAAATAAAATACTCGTGAAAATTCCTGTACTAGAAATGAAAGCATTTACTACTTCGTAAATTTGTTGTGCCAGTTCGCGAGTTGGACTTATGATGAGGGCACCAATGTCATGTTTTTTTAATTTTTCATTATGATTTCTTTTAAGGAGAATTTCGATTATGGGAACTACAAATGAAAGAGTTTTTCCCGATCCGGTAACTGCCTCGACCACTACATCTTTATGCTGTTGGCTAAAAATTGGAATGACAACACTTTGTACCGGCGTCATTTTGCTGAAACCTAGCTTCTCTTTTATAACGTAGAGAACTTGAGGATTCAAAAAGTCTGGCCATTCTTCACTAGGCTTTTTTGAACCTTGTTTATTCATTTTTAATTTAAGAAAAAAATTTCAAATGTGCTTTTAATAATTTGTATATTTAAAATTTTTTTATTTTCAAAACAAATTTAACTTTTTCTACAATAACACAATTTGATATTTTAATTTTTAATTTTTGATGTACCAAGATTTTTTTTATTATTTGTATTAAATTTTTTTTTCCTCGATTATTAAAATACTGAGTGCTCCAAGTCGGTGGCCACTAATCTCGTTTTCAACTAGAACATAAATATAAAAAATAAATGAAATTTTAAATTATAACTTTATTGAATTATAAAGAAAGATGTAAGTGGTGTCAGTCATAACAGGCTTTGTCTTGGGTTAATTTAATAAAATGTTTACATTTTTTGAATAGTGGATATTGTTTAGCGCAATAAATTCCTTTATGTTTAACGCCAATGAACTAGTCTTGTCGGAATCAGCTTTAGAAGGTCTTTTATTAATTTTTAAATTAAAAAGTTTTTTTTAGATTTTGCTTGGTCACGTAAAATCTGATTGACTAGATGTAACAAGTGGGTCCCTCAAGGTTCTGTACTTGGTACACTTCTCTTTGTTATTTTTATTAACTTTCCAGAAATATTCAGCGGAAGATGTTCTTTGTATGCAATTGACTGCAAGATATACTGTATATTTAATGAAGTTAATGAAAAGTTGAAGAAAGAGCAATTAAAAAACGATATTAATAGCCTTGTCGAATAGTGCAGCGAATTGTAAGATTAATTTCAACATCGAGAGAGTAAAGGGTAAAATAAAATATAAATCTGGGAAACTCAAACGAAAAAGAATTTGATTTTTTTAATACAAGATCTATTGATTATTAATTATATTACGGATCAAAAAGTTACACAGAAATAAACGAATAAAAAATAACTTAATATTTTTTTAAAACAAAACTTAGCTAAGCTATATATTCCTACTTTCTTTTTTGATTTGTTTACAAATTTTGATTCCAAATTTAAACCATTATATATTTTTTTAATCATAACAACGCCAACCAAAATATGGCTACAGATACATTTATCCATATAGGATGAAAAAGAACATTTATTGCATTCAATACAACTACAGACCTCTTTTGTTATTTCTACATTATCAATATCTCCATTTTTATGTTTAAACTTAAAAATATTTAAATCATTTGGACCATTTATATCATTTAACAATTCAAGTTTTTTTGATTTAATTACTCTTTCACAGTCTTTCAACAACATTATACCCACTTTTACCCTAGTTTTATATGACTTTACTAAATTTAAGATTTTTTTGTATTACTTTCTTATATTTTTATTTGACTTTCAATAAAAGTTGACGGATAATTTTGAACAGAAAGATCTAGTAGTGATGTCCGATATGAAATGGTGTAACTAAATAAGTCCGTCTTCAGCAAAAGCAGACAGAGTTCCAAGGCAAATTTCGAATTGCTTGAATAATCATGATACCAGTATTATTAAAAAAATGTACACAAGTTCTGTTCGACTCCATCTTGAATATGCTATCTCGATATGGAATCCATACTTGAAGAAAGATAAAGATACATTTGAGAGAGAGCAGAGAAGAGCGACAGAAATCACTAATGGATTTTATGATTTAAACTATATGGAGAAGCTTAAGAGACTGAACTTAACAACGCTGTCAACAAGAAGGAGATATGGTGATCTAAAACAAATATATATAAGTTAAAACAGCAGACCATTGAAAGTAAAACTACGTAAACTAAGAAAAGAACTAATAAAAAACTGTTTAACACTAGAAAGCCCATCGGGTCTTTCCGACCTTTTTTGTCCATTCTAAAGACTATAACTTTTTTTTAATTTTTTTATTTGGCTTAATTCTTTCTAGACCCAAATACTACATAAAAATGAATAAATAAATTATGTTTTTGAAAAAAAAAAATTTTATTTCTCGCATTAAATAAAAATATTACGAAAAAGACCGACGGGTCTTTCTGAATATATTAAAAAATTTTAAAAAAATTTCTTTCACTTATATATGTTCTTTCAAAAAACGTGTCGCCAATTCAGCCACTAGGACAACGCCACCATTGTCAAAAAAATCAATAAACAGTGATAGAAAAAAATGTCAGGTTGAATTGTGCAATGAGAACAAGTCCAAATTTACTTGTAATGATTGCGGAAAAACGACTTGTGGGACATGTTTACATGAGATGGTTGTAAGAGCAATGTGTAAGAGACGTCATGATTCAAAATCTAAATAGTTTTTTATGTTTTTAAATAAAATAACAAGAATTTAAATATTTAATCTTTGACTGTTAAAAAACGAGTCAGTAAGACCAGGTATAAAAAAATCGGGCTTTCTAGTTTTAAGCAGGCATAATTTTTTTAATAGAGTTGTAAATGATTAACATCAATTTACAAACGAAGTAATTGAATCAAAATCATTTTAATTTTTCAAAACAAGTTAGATAACATTTAGAAAAAAAAAACTAAAATATTTCTTATACACTGATTAGTGCAGACTTCAAGCATAAGCATAGCAGTTATCATGTATAAGCCATCGCTGTTGAAAATCTCAAATTTATTTTAAAGTTTAGCTTATAATACGAATCAAAAACCATCTTAATGTCAGAACTGAAATTGTGAATATTTATCGATTAGTTATTAAATCTAAAAGACTGATTTATCTAGATTTAAGTAAAAACAAAATTTTTGATCATAAAAAAAGACTTTTTTTAGTAAATGTATTGATTTTTTAGTATTTTTTGTAAATAATTTTTCATTAATTTAATCAAAAAAAAAGACAAAATTAGATCTAAATCATAAAGAATTATTTTAATTTAATTTTAAAATTAAATTGTTCTATTTTGTCCAATGTTGTCTAAAACTTCATTCACAAGTCGTTTATTGAGATTTTTGACTGCATGTGTTACCGCTTCGGCTAGTTTTACCGGGTCGTTCAGTTTTTCTTTTTCAAATAAAGCATGAGATATCTCTAAAAAATAAAAAATTATTTTCTCTTTTTCACTTTTTCCAACTGACTACCTTCAGCCAATTCGTGATAAGCAAAATGAATATACAACAAAAAAAACATGTGTATTAAAAAAATTCCAGCTGATAAACCGATTTTATAAGTGGGATGCGGGGTATTGGAAAACGTGATATTGGCTAGTTTTAGACCAGATGCACCACCTAGCAGCAGCCATAGAGCATAGAATATAAAATGATCAAAAGAAGTGTGTATAAATGTGCCAATGAACAAAACGACACAGTAGCTGAATAAAGAATAGCCCTTTAAGACAAAACGATAGCTTTATATTAAACTAAAAACACAAATGTAACTCTTACTATTAAACTCAAATAGTTGAAAAGACTAATGTTTGAATAGCATATAAAAGACGTCGATGATGCCAAAAAACTAAGACCAATCCAATAAGTAAAGCAAACGAAAAAAGCTGTGCCTATTAGAGTTCCGTCTTGAATCGAGTGATTAGCTACTTTCATTTGATAAATTAGTATAGCGCATAGAGTAAACAGTATCATTAGAGGACCATAAAGCTCAGTGGTTAAACCATTATTTTTAAATGGTACCAATGAATAAACAAGTCTGTTTAAAACGTCCTTTGGCTCAACATCAAAGTAAGGCCTCAAATAGTCAATGTGAGAATAAATATTTAAAGTCTTTTGCATTTTTTCTCTGCCTGTATTGAGCACAAAAGCCCCCACGGTCTGCGCCATAGTTTGATTAAACATAGGAATACTTGTTTCCCCATCGTTTGATTGAACTTTGCGCTGCTGAACATTGGTTTCCATTCTAAAATTTTAAATGATAACCTGAGCAGATAGGGTGAAAATAATTTTAAGAGTAAAATTTTAAATTATTATTTGAATAAAGAGGATTTTTTTGTCTTAATTTTTTATTTTAAATTTGAAAAAATTATCTTTGTAAGATAATAAAACGAAAAAATTTGATCAAATGATAAAATATTATAAGCAAACAAATTAATCTAATAAGAAAAAAAACAAAATCTGCCAATTTAATTCCAATTAATTGATCTCTATGGCGTATGAAAGTCTGTATTCCTCGATTTATTGGTCCTAATCCGATCTTAAAATCACAAGCAACTCCAATCATTAGTATTGATAGAAACAAACTTGGTTGCATTTTATAAGTGGTCTTGGAAAAATTTTTTATTAAAAAATAAATTATAAAGCTTAAAAAAAATGAGAATCTAAGTTCAATTTTTTGATTTTTTAAAAATAAAAAAACTTCTTTTTTTACAAAAAAAATAACATCACTTTGGACTCAATCATATATGTCACTTCAACAAATGGATTTAAAGACAACTTGTCTTGTACAAAGAAAAAGCTTTCAGATCTCATTAATTGGAAGAAAATAATACCACTATAATTGAGTAGGTTATATTCTGGTTATTTTTTCTCTTCATCTGAACCTAATTTAAGATTGCAGCATCACTATCATATTCATACTCAATAAAACAAAACTGGGATTAAAATTATAAACAATGTAAAGAATAAATATAAAAAATTAAATTCTAAAAATGATTGATTTAAATAAGATATTTATACCGTATACCCTTGCAAAGAGATGCATGCACCAAAAACCAAAGCAGGGCGTTTAACACAAAAAATCTGCATTTTAATTCACGCATCAAAAGAGGGGAAAGTTTAACATGGACGAGATGTAACGTGATGCTTGGGCTAAAACCTGAGTTTTGGTTTTTGGTGCATGCATCTCTTTGCAAGGGTATACGGTATCAAAAATTTAGAATAAAAGCAATAAAAGTAAAATAATAATATGATGAATCAGAAAAATCAAATAAATAATAAACTTTATTCTAATAAAATCGAATTAAATTTTTAATATGCTGAATATGTTTGTTCATATTTAGCTGGTGCTGCAGTAG